>JAXGGA010017443.1:0-24343 GCA_038373865.1 Uloborus plumipes | reverse complement strand
AGGGGTATATTTTGCTTTTAGAAATCAGCTTCAAGTGCTAAAAAGGTATGTTTGACATAATTTTTAGTCTTAGATAATCAAGAGAATAATGATCAGATGCTAGAATGCCGATGTCGATGTACGGGAAAGTAGGCTCGTTTAGTTCTTGACAGAACTTCTTGTTGTCATTTGAGCTTAAAGGCTTAAACTCAAAGTTTTGCTAGAAATTTTATTTTTTTCGAAAATCGGGAGAATTATTTTTTACCCGGGAGGACTTTTACTACGGGTTACTGCAAACAAAGCACTAGAAGTCAATAGTTTTCATTCCATAAATCATTTACTTGTATTTCAAGCAACTGATATTCCTTTTTTCGGTTAACTGCGCTCTCGTGATGAACCTATTTTAGGCATTTGTGGTAAGTAACCCATTGTTTATCCCCTGATCATTTCAAAATAACTCTGTGCAATCAATCACATACACACAGCACCATTTTCATTTTTTACTTTTACTTCTCTATTCTTATATTTCTGAAGAGCGAGCCACTTGCTTTGCTCCGTATTGAGCACCAGTCTGTCACAAAAGCTAACACCTGTAACGTAAAAACCCGAAAAAGCGACGTTTAAAAACACAAATAGATGAAGTTAAAATTGGCGAACATGTTTCAAAAGCCTAAAGCTTCCTTCTTCAGCGCCAAGCAAGAAATGGAAAGAAACAAAGTGCCGGGAGAGTTTAAATAGCAAAGGAGCAAAAGCTAGGCCAATCAGGTGTCAGCGTGTGCCGAGTCCTGATTTGGCGTTGCGTTGTCAGAAAATTTAAAAGCATAAAGTAAAATTGGCGAGATGTGTGGAACTGCAAAAGATTCGTTACAAATATTACTTAAATTTTTATGAACATGAAAGGCTTCTAAGAAATCCAACTCGCCAGCAGTTGAAGGTCTGCAAATAATTTTAGCTTCGGAGAAAACAAATCTATGGCCCATTTCCCAACAGTGTTTCGCGATTGAGGATTTTGAGAGTTCTTTCTTTTTAACATAATTTTCATGTTCCTTTAACCTAAATTTTAGCGCCCTTCGGGTCTGTCCGACGTAACCAATTTGACATTCACATTTTATGTGATAAATGCCCCACTGATCAAATGGTTGGATGGGGTCTTTTAACTTGGAAAAAGTTAGTTTGTTGATGGGTCTGTAAATGACATGAAAATCAAACTTGCTGAGTATTCTAGAAATGCGAGGAGAGATTTTTGAATAAAATGGTAAGACAACGAAATTGGTGGAAGGAACACTGGGACTTTTGTGGGATGCACTGCGGTTCGAAAGTTTATTATAAGCATTGTCAATGATTTGATAAGAATAACCTCTGTCAACGGCCACACTCCTTAAGAAATTAAGTTCATCATTGAGAAGTGATTTGTCGGAACATATATTAATAGCGCGGTTAACAAACGTGTAAAAAGCAGACATTTTTTGTTTTATGGGATGACAGGAGCGAGAATGTGGAGGAAGACAAACAGCAAATGGTTTTCGGTAAACGGTAGTGGAAAATTGGTTATTGTTTTTTGAAATGAGTACGTCCAAAAAAGGCAAAGAATTATTACTTTCAAGTTCGGCAGTAAACTGAATGTTGGGATCAATGGAATTCATTAAATCAATAACCACAGGAACTATTTCCGCTGTGCCGTCCAAAAGGGTAAAAGTATCGTCGACGTATCTAAGCCAAAGTGGAAAATTAAATAATTGAAAGAGTTTTTGTTGAAAATAATCCATATACAATTCACTTAAGACAGGACTTAAGGGTTGGCTTGGCGCTGAAGAAGGAAGCTTTAGGCTTTTGAAACATGTTCGCCAATTTTAACTTCATCTATTTGTGTTTTTAAACGTCGCTTTTTCGGGTTTTTACTCATTTTAACACAAAGTGAACTGCTTTTAAACCTGTAACGTGCACAACTGTAGCTCAGATTACTGTTTCAGGTCAAAATACTCTTTGTAAATGTCAGATGCATGTATAAGAAAAAAGGTATTGTACCTCCTAATATGAGGTACACCCATACTGGAAGGTATCGTCAGGGCCCGATTAAGATATCACGGGGCCCTAGGCTAAATAATTTGTTGGGGCCCCCTGTACTGAGGCTTTACAATTTTAGGCATTGGATTAAACAAATTTTGGCATTGACTACAGCAATTTTAGCCATTTGGGCACCCCTAAATTGTGGGAACCCTAGGCCGCAGCCTAGCTGGTCTATTCAGTAATCAGGCCCTGGGTATCGTCATAATGGGCGACTTTATCCTACTTGAACACGTTCAAAGCAAAATGTCTGAAACTTTCAATATAGAACTCCATAGCAAATTTTTCAGATCTGCTCCAACTTAATTGAGAAACCAATACAAAATACAAAAGAGCGAAAGAATACTACTCCAACCTATAGAGCAGCATTTGTTGACATGAAAAGTATTACTTTTCAGCAAGTTATATTTACTCTGTTTTTTAGAAGAAACTTCAAACGTGATACACATCAAAATTCTGCGTTAAGTCACTTAAAACTAACACTAAAATTGATCAATTGTGAGATTTTTAGCATACGCGTGTCGATACGACAAAAGCTTTTGTCTTTTGTCGGATGTTTGTGCATCCATTCGCTCACATATTTTTGCATTGAATAAGGCGTTCCTTGTAACGCCGAAACACGTGTCTGCGGTATCCCTGCGTATCTGTGCTCTTTTAACGTGGTATTTATCCTTTACATTTATGAACAAAGGTATTTATATACTGCAACTAGTATGTTGTGGCCATCACGAAACTGTCTTCTAAATCTGAAGGGTCAGGGGGAAAAACCACGGTAGTCCACTTTTTGTTGAACTTAAACTGATGCTACCACCTGTTAGAAAAATAAGTGTAATTTCGTTTAGTATATGCAATATTCGTGAAAAAACACTGTAGTCCATGTATTATTGTCATTTTAGAACAAGTATACTGGGGAAGTTTATGAGTTCGTAAAGTTTAAATTTCGTTTTTCTCAAAATGAATCAAATGTGGCTACCGTGGTTTTTCCCCCTGATCCTTCATCTATCTTATGACTTTTTCAATCCAACGTATACCGCTCCTGCAATCACTACTGCGAAATTCTTACAGTCCTGAAACCCAGATAGACGATCTTAATTCATTGGCGTCAAAATTTGGCGCTAATGCCTGCGCAGAAAATGTGTTTCCTTTACATACGTAATCAAAGTCTGGGGAAATATCTATTTAAATAGGGTTGCAAAAACAAGAATTAATTACAAAAAAATATTTGTTAACAAATAGAAGATGGCAAAACAGATAAAAATTTTTAATCATTGAAATTTTTCCGATGTTTCGCAGACAAAGAAATTGCGCGAAAGCGACATTTTAATGGGATTTATCTTTTACATTGTTGCTTTAATTAAACGGAAAAAAAATAAAAAAAAAGCTGAACCCCCATTGGAGCGATTGGTGTCAAAGTTTAATCGGAGATTGTTTCTATGTAGGTTCACTGTCATTTCAAATTTCCTTTAAATCGCAGCAATATTTCTGAAAATATACAGCTGCAATGATGAAAAAAGAACATGCGATTGCACCACCCCCTTTAAAGCTACTAGCTCCAAAAATTGATCACTTTTTTACTGTCTAATGTCTACCTGCGACACAATTTTTGTTTGATTCCGTTGATTTCTTTTTGAGACATAGCAGTCACAAACTATGAGAAAAGCTTTCTACTGCTAAACCTACCTTTGAGATATTGACACATAAATTGAATCAGCACCTGTACTCGATTGGGTCTAACTCTGGATCAATTTTTTTTATTCCGCCAGTTACTTCTTGAGATATAGCAATGCCACAAGCGCAGAAAATGTGTGATTGCTCCACTCCCATTGGAGGAATTCGCTAACCAAAATCATGTGCACCAGTTCACACGAAGGCACATATGTGAAAAAAGACATATTGTTCAATTTCATGCAGTAGTATAAAGCAGTAAGTAACCGTCCCTAAGCAAGGGCTAAGGCAGAAACATGCAATAAACCACCAGCTCGGTTATCCCATTCACGGACTGCAGTTTTGTGCTTATCATGCACTCATTAGCATGGAATAGGAATTAAACGAGCTGGAGGCAAAAATCCTCTTATAGAGCAAAGAGAGTCAACAAAAACTGGTAGCTAATGCTGTAGTTTTTGCTCTAGCGCGGCAACAAAAACTGGTCACACACACCATTTCCAAAAATGGTCGAACTCAGCCCACCTTAAAACGTACAAATCCGTTGAAATTCGAAATTCGAAATTTTTTACGAATCCAGTCTTTCTTCTATAGATTAGATATAGAAGAAAGTAAAAAGAAAGAAAAATGAGGACAGTCTTTGGTAAAAAACAGTTCTAGAATAAATTAATCATCGAAAACACGGAACAGGTTTAAAAAAAAAGTAATCAGCAGATTGCTTCTTTTAACGCCTTCGTTGATTTTGAAAACAAGAAAGCAATTATCATCATTCTTGAATAAACTTTCAACGTTTATTTTCGCTTTCAGCTCGTAATCCGTAACTTTCCAAGATTTGCCTAATTAAGTACGCAGCAAAGTGTCGATATGAACTATATTTACCCCCACGATCCGAGCAACTACCATTAGCAAATATTTCATTGGGTAATGTTGCATGCCTTTTGGGAAGTATAAGACGCCAAAATGTTAATTACTTTTCCAGTGTTTGGTATTTTTATTACTCTTTAACATTCTCACGTCGGAGAATTCAAACGTCTATGACTTGCAAATTAATATTGAGGAGGTTCAGTGAATTGTGGCATTTTCCCATCGAAGGGATCATTGTCCTCCCTCGTTGGAGTGGCGGGAGAGAATGATTATAATTTTGTTGCGGAAATTAAGGTTGAAAAGGGTGGAGAATCTGTAATAATAGCTTTCAACGTAACTACTAAGGCTGGTAGAGTTCGGTGATGATGGATATTATTAACACAGAAACCGTTCTTAGTTTGAATCGATTGAAATCTAGAGCAGTGAGGTGCACAAAAAATTTCGTTCTCAGTCACGAATGCCAAATTTTTATGCTTATTTGTACTTGATAGTTTTAGAACTGATGCATTCTGAGATACGAAAAAATAGGCATGGGAACTAAGAAAAAAAAAAAAAAAACTTCAAGCATGCGTTCTATATGGAATTTAAATTCTGCCACGGAATGTGGAAATCCAGTATGGAATTTGTGTCTTTTTTTTGAACTTGGACAACTTGTGACAATGAATGTCTTCAATTTTCGACAAAAAATTCAGAATGTGATACTATGATAAGAAAAAGTGAAGTTTGTTTTTTAAAGTATAATTTGTTTGTCCTTAAGCAGAGGTCAAAGTTTAAGGTCTTGAATATATGGTGTTGTGATATGGTCATTTTCGCGTCAAAAGCAAGCCATTATGTTTATTTAAAATGTGATTTCTTTTTGAAACTAGGTACAAACTAGCATAAATAATTTTGTGGCTTTGAGGGTGAAGGGCATTTGAAAATTTTATTTTCCTTACTGTTTTGCCTTGTTTGTGCCCGAATAGCTACCAAAGCCTCCACTTATCCTCAGAAATAAGTAAAAGATTAACTATTCCCTATTATATAGTAGGAGTCAGGTAGGGCAAAATAGGTCAGATTTATTAGAAAATTCTTCAAAAAATGTGCAAATAATATTTTCTTTCTGTGTTGCTATTTTAATGTATTATTGACACCAGACAACTTTTCATATGCAAAATAAGGCGCAATTTCTACTTAAAAGTTATAGATACTCGCGATTAAGTGTTTTTCTTAAAAGAAGCAGCTTGGACTCTTCCTCATAAAAGCTTTTGATTTAAAGAAAGTTAAATAAAAATAGAAATAAAATTATTAACCTACAGCATAGAGCACATTTTCAGTAATAACTTCCTAAAATATTGAAGAAATAATAGCAAAAATGAATTTTTCAGGGTATTGAAACATGCGTGGGGTAAAATGGGTCATGTTTCGCATTAGGTTAGGCTTAGCACATAGCAAAGAGTTAATTACATTTTTTGCTTACTATTTGATGTTTCGTTGTCATGTATGTATGTTCTAATTAAAAAAGGTAATATTTGTCATTCTTTTGATACACAAATATAAAAAATTGTAGTGCACAATAATTACATTAAACTAAAAAGCTAAAATTAAGAGCACAGTTTTTGTTCTATGAACTTCCTCCAGGAAATAACGTTAGGGAGTTAAGCAAAAGTGGCTTTTTTCCCCAATGAGAAAAGCCTGGGCAAGCAAATCATAGAAAATCATTCTACAGAGCTGAATTCAAATAATGCAGTTCAAGTAACGCAGTGGCGGCTCGTGACTCTCAAACTAGGGGGTGCTGCAATTTTTTTAATGTAACAAAAATGTATGAATTTGTCAATGCGTAAAAAATATATTTTTTTAACGCACCAATATTAAAATAATAATCATTAAACATATAATTTATACTTACTCAATTCAAACAAATGGAAAAAACATAAATAAACATTTAAAAATTATACAAAAACAAAGCGCATTTTCCATTTTTTCTTTTTTTTGCAATTTTTTTTTATTTAACTTTTTCATTAAAGTTTTTGATATTATTGCTCAAACTTTTTAATGCAATGAGCATAGCTAAGGCTGCTAACCTATCATCTGACATGTTTCTAGTGAATGTCTTTGTTAAATTTTGTCTGGTGAGAGAACTTTCTATTCGTCAAAGCGTGAGCAATGGTAAAATTCGAAACAAAGTGACTTTTTTTAATAACATTTTTTCGGACAAAAATAACAATGAAAAAGAAATAGCCGGCAAATGCTCAACACTCATCGTTTCATACACTACTTTATCTCAGGGAGCTGCACCGTTCGCAGCCCACAGCGCGGTTGAAAAATCCTACCCCCGATTGACCACACGTCACGCTGAGCATGCGTAGAAAGCTTTTCAGCGAGCTCAAAGGATCTGCTCGCTGTGCAGCGCTTTGCGGAAAGTATGAAATTTTGTTTTCGCACTTTAGTTGAGGCCGTAAGATTGACTGCACTGATAATTTAATGGCGTGCGTGTGTGTGTGTGTAACGAAATATCTTTTGCTAACCAACTATTGATTTTGTATGATTTGAATTCACTCAGGATCAGAATAAAATAAAAATGAGAACGAAATAATAACTTAAAAGCATATTTTTTGGAAAAACTACTGGGGGTGCTGCAGCGCCGCAGCGCCTATGGACGAGCCGCCACTGAAGTAACGGCATCAGCATCTAAGATCTCAAGAATTAGTGAGGATGTTTCTTCTATATTAGAACAAGGCGAGTCAAGCACGTGTTTTATTTTTATGCATATTAAAACTTCTATTACAAGCACATTCTCACCTACACCATGAATCAAAAGTAAAGAAGAAACTTCAAAAGATATCAGAAGAGAAAATTACACGCATACAGAAAGTAACTTGTAAAATTTTAACAAGCTGGACAGTTGAAAAGATTGCATACTGAAAGAGTAAAGAGATTAAAAATCAATTAAACTGACACACAGACACGAAACTAAATAAATAATAACTAAAACTTTTCTTTAACAGAAATTTATAACTGAATCAAAGGGCATTGATTGCAACCTTTAAAAGTTGGAAAGTGGTAACAAGTTAAATCTTTTGGGAAAAATATCAAAAAAGTACATTTTCATGCCATCATTTTCCCCCATAATGTAGAACAACGTGCAATGAAACTTAAAAATGCAATGAAAGTTTTTTGTTTCTGTAGAGAGATGATGTTTGGAAGATTGATGCATCGTGAAAAGTGCTAGGCATTCCTTACCCTGAGATGAATCAAGAGGACAATACAGTGAACTCTCACTTATGCGCCGGCTCAAGAGACCAACAGAAAAAGGCCCATAAGAGAGAGAGACGTACACTGGCGGAAAAAAAAATCCCAACACCAAGAAAGACTTGTGTTAGATAAACGAAATTTGGTAGACGTGTTTATACAACTGAAAGATGACATCGATTGAAATTTCGCGCTCCGCGCATAAGTGTGGTGCAGCTGGCGTCACTCAGAACATGCAAATAAGGCGTAGTATTTTTCCGTGAAATTTGACGAATTGTGTTCATGTTAGCCAAGAATGCCTTTAAGAAGACGAAGAATCCATTATCAACAGCTCACCGAGTTTAAACGAGGTCGTGCAATTTGGCTACGAGAAGGTGGATTTTCATTTCGCGATATTGCAGAAAGACTTGGGGGAGAATGTTTTCACCATGCATGATTATTGGAAGCTATGGTCAAGGGATGGTACTACCTCAAGAAGATAGAGTTCCGAGCTGCCACGTGGCACGAATGAGAAGGAAGATCGCCGAATCTTGCGTACGGCTGTGGCGCATCGTACTGCATCTGCGGCTGGCATTCGAGCTGCAGTTGGTACGGTCGTGACCCAAGGAACGGTAACAAAATGTTTACTTCAAGGACAGCCTCGAGCCAGACAGCCTGTAGCCGGTATTCCATTGACTGCAAACCATTGCCGTTTCTGACGGCAGTGGTGCCAAGACAGAGCTCACTGGAGGTCGGAGTGGAGATCTGTTGTAATTTTTGATGAAAACAGATTCCGCCTTATCGCCAGTGGTGGCTGTATATTGGTCAGAAGGTGGCCAGGGGACCGCCTGCATCCAAGCGGTCTACGGCCTAGACACACGGGACCCACACCTGGAGTCATGGTCTCTGGAGCAATTTCCTACGTCAGCAGGGGCACTCTTGTGGTAATCCCAAACTCACTGAGTGAAAATTTGTCGTCAGTCTGGTAATTTAACCAGTAGTACAGCCCTTCATGAGTAGCATTCAAGGGGGAGTTTTCCAACAGGATAACGCTCGCACTCACATCGCTGCTGTAACGCAATGTGCTCTACAGACTGCTGACACGTTACCATGAACTGCAAAATCACCAGGTCTGTCTCCAATTGATAACGTATGGGATATCATTGGACGGCACCTCTAGCATCATCCACAGTCAGCAATGACGGTCCTAGTATTGACACAACAAGTGCAACAAGCATGGAACTTCATACCACAAAGTGACATTCGGCATCTGTATGACATAATGCATGCACGCTTGGAGGCTTGCCTTCAAAATTCTGGAGGTTACACCCTCTATTAAGTTAACATAATTTCACATTTGCATAATTTCACATTTGCATTTTCTTGAGCTTAAATTAGCCAGTGATCTTGTACATTTAATCAATTAAACATGTTAACTAGACAATTGCATTAACCAAATTTCATTACTCTACAGTAATTTTTTCTTGGTGTTGGGATTTTTTTTCCGCCAGTGTATAAGTGAACAAGCCTATTTAAAGGACTAAAACTCAATATAGGTTCTAATGAGAGAATGAATAAGGATGTTTTTATAGACAAGGGACATATTACTACGGTTTGGCAATTACTGTAACGTAATTACAATGATTAAGAGAAAACAAACATTCTAGCCTGCATACCTAATTGCAAACTGTTCCCTTTAAAATGTTCCATAATAGGTAATTGTCCCTCTCCGAACTCTAGTACATGCGGAAAAATACCTTCCGTGAGCAATAAAGGCAAAAGAATAAAGAGGAAAGTGAAGAAAAATGCTTATTTTTTTTAAAGAAAATAGATTATTTTTTTTACATTTTACGGAAAATTCGGCGCATAAGTGAAATATTTACCTTTAGAGCGACGCATAAACAAATGATATTATCGTTATTTTGCTATGGAATGTGCTGGGACTATTTAAAATCGTCGTATAAGTGAAAAAGGCGCATAAATGAGGCGGTGTATAAGTGAGAGTTCACTGTATTACTTTCTAGAAATGTTTATATATTAATTGCTTTCTCATTGCTGAACCAAAGTATAAGTTTGTTATTCAATACATCGTGAAATTAAATCTTTTAAAGCATGACTCATTTTACCCCTCTAGGGACCTATTTTACCCCACGCTATGGGGTAAAATGAGTCATTGACAACACATTTTAAAACTTTTTTATCGGTATCAATATTTGGTTTTTGCAGAGATATTCCTCTTTGAATGTCATAAGGAATATACATTTGCATATCCTGAGCAGTTTATTCACTGGTTGAATCATTATATTTTTTGCTGTCAAAGCCTGATAGTAAAATTGCTCTTTTTTGACCCATTTTACCCTACCTGACCCTACTAAAAATCCATTAACTATCGTTGGTTACTCTTAGATTTTGTAGTTAAACTGTGTGCGCAAATGGCCAATACCTTTGAGACTCTACTATAGTTTCAGTTCATGCGGTGTAGTTTTAGGTCGAGGTTAGAACCGCATGGAATTTTATTAACTCTTTTAATTACATTCTCAAATTTGATGGTTTAACTCTTTAAAAGTTCAAAGTTATAGGTCAATTACTCTGCATGCCATGTGTCAGTAGCTTTGAGAAACAGTTGTAATTATGTTCTACTTTGTTTATTTTTGAACTCAAGTCAGAAATTCATGAAATCTAATCAACTTGCTTAATTAAACGGTCTCCAAAAGATAATATTTGAAAAAAGATCAAGTTTTAAGATCTCTGTAAATCACTCTGTAAATCATGACTCAAAACTTTGAGACTCATGCTCTAAGAGATACAGCACTGGGCTCAGCTACCTTACTCATCAGATTTGTAAAAAAATTTAAATACAGGCCTATTTTTATCCTTCCATATGAGGCTTATATAATAAGCATTATGCACAATTCACCCATACTTTTTTTTATTTTGCCATTACAATAATCATAAATCATTGCTATATTTTAGACAAAGGCTTGTAATTGGTTGATGGGACTGAATAAATGGTTACAAGAGAATTTTTCATGTATACTCTACCAAGTGATAAACTTTCAAAAAGGAATAAAACATTAATGCTCAAAAGTAAAAAGAAGCAAACCATAAATAAATAGATAATAAAAATAAATAATGAATAAATGAAAAAATGAAATATATCAAAAAATAAATAAAAATAAAATAAAATAAAATAAATAAATAAATAAAATAGAATAAAAGAAAATTAATAAATAAATAAAACAGAATAAAATGAAAAATAAATTTAAAAAAATGATGATAAAAATGAAGTGAAATAAAAACACAGATTTGCAAAACTTCGCCGACATCTGTTTATTTTGGGATTACTAGGAGTAATAGAAAAATATGTACGCTTATGGATATGAAGATAGTTAGCTGCTGTTCTACGGTTCTAGTGCTGTCATCTCTCAGGGAATTAATTTCACTTCATTTTTCTCTCTTTACTTGGCAAAACACTTTTCACTTTAAAAAGAAATGGCTTACTATGCTATGGTAAACTGCTATCAACTTTCATATTTTTTATTATTATTTAATTCAGAACTGCTAAATTTGGGACCATTTAATGACGTAAATTGACTTTATCCCATGAGTTTCTAACCTGAATCTAAAACTACATGAAGAAAAAGTAAAGCGGTTTGCTCAAAGTTACTGATTGATGGTTAAAAGAGCAACTAACCAGAAAACTAATTAAAAACAGTAAAAAATAAAAATGTAATAAATAAATGAATAAATAATAACAATAATCACTTTTGAGACTGTTTAATGAAGGAAATTGTAATGCCACATGGGTTTTCCAAACGGATCTAAAACTACCTCACATGGAATATAATTAAATCTGTTGCTCAAAGTTACTGTGCCATTAGTATAATATAAATAGGGGTTGGATCCTAGCACCTCCCCGCCTCAAAGAAACCTGTCGAAAATTGTTCATTACCCTTCCCTCAAGAACAGGTAAAAAGTTTCACCCTACTGTTCATCGGTTTTAGGAATGGAGAACATCTGAAATGATTACTTTGGGTTTTTTTTTTGAATTTTTAGTTTTACTTCAAGAGGAAATACGTTTACATGTCAAGTTTAAAAGCATTGAACTAGGGGGTTTGTACTACTATTATGTATACTACTATTTCAAAAGAGCGACGGAACAAGTCCTCAATGATACAGGGCACCTCTCCCTTAAAAAGCGAAATAATACTTCGAAAAGTACATTTTTAGTGGAGATACTATTCATTCAAAATTGAAAAGCACTTAATGAGGTGCAATACTCCTTTTTGCAACACTACTAATAAATCATCCCTTGAGAAGCTCATCACTGGTAAAATTTCAAGATTGAAGTTCAAAAAAAGAAAAAACAATTTTAAACGATCTTTAACGCTATCGAAAGGGAGGTTTTGGGTTTTCCCGAAGAAACGTTTCGTTATGGAAGTCTAAAGCATATCAGGTTAACATTAGTATATAATATAGAGCAAAGTAAGTAATAATATCGATATTTTTCTCCTCCCTTTAGACACTTCTAGATCCACTCTTGGCTGACGAATAGTCATAAAGTAATATTTTAAATGTCTAGGTAGAATTGGAAACTATGTGCAAAATTTTATGTCTCCGTTTATTCAAAAGAATTATCTAAAATTTAAACATCAGAATTCCACTTCACTTTACCTCAATCGACCCTACATAAAATAAGTTTTCTCTATTATCAGATGCATTTGAATGCGGATAACCGAAGAAAAAAAACTGAACAGTTAAAAATAGTTTTCATTCATAAGTGAAACAAATCAGCAGAAGAAATATGTAGTAAAGAGTAGTTTGCATTCAAGCGGAAATCCTATCAGCTTGAGAAAGATATAGTAGAAGATATATAATAATATACTAGCGGTACCCACACGGCTTTGCCCGTGGTATAAAATGAAAAGTTCATTTGTAAAATAATTGATATAGCAGAAAAAAAACGCTATTTTAGTTATAATTCGACTATAATTCCTTCAAAGTATGATATAAAAATCTGGTATGGACCCCACACTACTTCCTTTTACGTGTAAATTTCTTAGTAGATGCCTTAAGTGTTAAAATAGTGCTTGGAGTGAGCAAGATTACAGTTCAAGCATTTACATCCCTAGTTTGCCACGAAACAATGAAAAAAAATGTTTTACAATGATTAATCTACTAAATATCACCGATTTTAACATCATCCAGTGGATTTTTCCGAAAATGTCGCCAATAGCGCCAAATTGAACCCAAATCAAAAAAAAAAAAAAAAAAAAAATCGCCACATTTGTCACCAACTTGGCGTCAAACACTTGGTCGCGCCAATTCATATCACTTTTGTCTGCATTGAAATTAACACTGATTTACCCCATAAAAGGAGTAAAACACCCCTTTGGGGACATTAGAATGCAACAGAACCAACTCACAGAAACCAACAGACATCTTACCAAAGTTTAAAAGAAGAAGAAAGTTTTCTTATCTAACTTCAAAAACAAAATAACACATTTTCCGAAATGGCACGCTTTAGGAAGAACGTTGAAATATAGCAAATTTATACGATATTATTGAAGGTTCTTGGCGCTATTTAAAAAGTCGCCAATTTAGTAGCTAATTTGGGATACCTTGGATAATTCTGAACCCCTATCCCTTTCATAAATAAAGAAACTTACGTATTATCACTTTTGTGAAAGAGAAATTGTCGCCAAATGTTGAGGTATTCTCTATGAAGCTGATTACTTTCTGGCAATCTGAAATCAATTTGAATATTATATTTGGCGCTAAAAGTACACCATTCCTTAAGGCGTTAAAATAATTTCCAACATTGCGGTATATCATAGCAAATAGTTTGGACATGAAAACGAACCATTCATTGGATGTTTGGCGAGAAAATATAGTAACATACTTTGATTGAAAACAGCAATAGCTATAAAGAACAAAATAGTGTTCGTCTGGAAAATAATGCATGCCATTTAAGCCTCTACAAATCTAAAGGAGTTCGGAAATATGAAACTGAATCTCATTTGTTTTTAAAAAAAGATTAATCTATTAATCGAATACCTTTTTTATCCTTTATACTTGAGATAGTTATTGGGAAAACTTCCATTATTGAGGGCTCTTGGCGCGATTTAAAAGATCGCCAAATTTACGGTAGCAAGCAATTCCAACTATCTGCCAGAGAGTTGAGTTGATACACTAAATACACGATTGGATTGATGAAAGCCTTCGAAAATGGAGTTTTAAATTGAAATTACAAAGACAGAATCTTGTCTAAAATTGAAATAAAAAAATAACTACTCATCGGATTTTATTGAAACTGGTCTCTAAACCTTCCCAGTACCAAAAGGAACAAACGATGAAAGTTTCAGCCAAATCTCCCGAGTAGTTTCTGAGATCTTAGGGAACACACATATATACACATGTACCAACATTCATTTATATATATATAGATTCGTTAGAATGTGATAGCAACAAGGAATTTTAATGGAATTAAGAAATTAAAACTGGGTGTGAATTGCAAAATCAATTACAGTAGTTTGGGATAAAATTTTTGCATCTAATTCTTGAATGTTTCAGGGTTATTTTTAGCACACTCAATTTCGCGGCTGAAAAGTTCCTATCATGTATCGTTTATTTTTTAAGTGAGGGGAGGGGGAGGGGGGAGGGAGTAAGTTTAATTTGTTAAAAAAATAAAATAAACTAAAATAAAATAAAAAATTAGTAAATAAATAAGCATATTTTTGATATTTCGTTCCAAATCGTTTTAAACGGTGTCATTTAAAACTTTTGAAAAAAAAAAAAAAAACTCCTAAAGTACTATATAGGAGGTACTGTAAGGTAAATAAGGTACAGTATCCAAAAATTTTCACAGCGGGATGATGAAGGGATTAGCAGTTACAATAAATAATGTAAAACAGTTTTTCCCAAAATTGCAATAAAATTAATGCAACTCAAATCTTGTGGGAGCTATAGAGTTGTGTAACAAATCGTTTAGAAGAGAATTGCATGTACTTTAATTTGATATGTAACTTTTGGAGAATGCTTTCCTTTTCTTTTTTTTTTCACAAAGCGTTAACATTAGAAAATTAAAAAAAATCGAGTTAGTGATTTTTGAAAATTTTGAAACACATGTCCACTTTTTAATGTATTTTAACGAATACATCCACCATATGGAGATGAGTATTAACAGCAAATAACATATCGACTTGAGCACTTTTATGTAATCATTGGAAAAATCCCCCTTTCACCCTACCTTTTGACATACACTTCATATATTTTCTGGAAATATTGAAACCGGCCTGTCGTAAGCAGAATAAGTCATTAGCTTGAGAGAGAAGGAGAGATATGAGAGTGTGTGTGTATGTGAAAGAGAGAGAGAGAGAGAGCGGAGGGAGATAGATAGATACATAGATAGATAAAGCCATCTTTTTCTTTTTAGTCCGGTCCCTTTTAATGAGAATAAGTCATTGGTTTTAGAGAGAAAAAAAAGAGAGAGAGACAATTCCTCTCTCTTTCGCTCTCTGGCCTGGCCTAGTGAAAAGAAAATAAGTCCTTTATTGAAAGGGAGAGAAAGAGAGAGAGAGAGAGATTAAGTCATCTTCCCCTCCCTTTTATTCATTCATATTGAAGTCCTTTGGATGAATCTCCTATTAAGTTTTTGCAACATCTCCTCTAATGTAGAAATATCTATCATGTATACCTTTTCAGTATCCCTCTTAAGTAAGCCAACAATATGTCAATTTCTTTTGCTCTAATTAAAAAAAAAAGGACTCGAAATAAAAATTACCCAGAAATAACTCATGTAAAGGATAGATTTTTTAAAAATTATATAAAAATACAAATAAACCTAATCGTGAATTTTAGAAAATATAGTTGAAGACATTCAAGCATGATTCTAGAAATACAACGCATCATTAAAATAAAGGATAAAGCAAACAATAACTAAATTTTATGAAGTTGAGAGAAAATGTTTTACATTGAAATCTATATTCAGTATAAAACACTAGATTACACCTTCATCACGCGAGTGTTTTTATTTTTTCCATTAACATTCTCCTATAGGACTAGAGAGGTGAAAAGTTAAAATCATAAACACTTTTGGCAAGTTAGGAGACTCATGGGGGTATTTTCCCCTCCCCTCCGTTAAATATTTAACATATCATCCACAACTCATTTTTTCCAGCTTCAAAATTTTACACTTATTTTTGTGCAACACAATAATATTGGACTGCTTCTATGACTCCCACGACCAAAAAATTTCTCAAGCTGTAATTTTTTTTTTAAACCTTGGAAACATCGCATGTTACATATGAGTCGCGCCGTAGATTTAATTCAGTAAAGAACCTTTCAGTATTATTTATATCCAATCCAGTTGTGTTCGAGTGATTACCGTGAAGGGGGAAACGGGGATCATATTTGAATTCAGTGGGGCATTTTACATAAGAAACAGCAAGAATAGTATCAGATATATTTGAAGTTCATTTTGTGCCAAGCAGTGTTCTTATACTGAAATTTGCTAGATGTTTTTGAATAATAAAGTCAAAATGTTTAAACTTCTTGCGATGCAATTCAACTTTCTATGTATATTTATAGATAGATTTTTTTTTTGAGAGAGAGACTTTTAGTATTAAATATTTTATTGTTTCAGCAAGGATAAGTATACTCAATTTTCTTCAACAGCAGGTAAAAGAAACTGCTTGTTGTCCTCATTATTGAAAAAAATTCTGTTAAATTCTTGAATTATTTTTACATTTTTCTCAGCAACGTTATTCACCATTATTTATTTATTTTAATTTTTTTCTTTTAATTCTGTGATTGATATTATATCTGCATTCGTTGGGGCGTAGGACGAAGAATGTTAGAAAATAATCTCTAATATTCATGTTTGAAAAAAATCCAATTGTTCTGTACTACACTTGTTATATTTCACATCTTTATTCTTGTAATAACTTGCTTTTCTTTCAACTAGAATTTGATACGAAAAACTAAGTCAAACTAATTAATTCACCAGAAAGGTGTCACAAGTACTTTAATAAAACTGTCCTAGTTGTTATTTCAATTTCCAGGTCGTTGAAATCTTATAAGGTTTTTTCCAAGTTCAGATATTCCCAGAAGTTTTAATAGCAAATGGAGCATCTAATGTTCAATCTATTTGCTTTACTGTACAAAAAGGCGCTGAAACTGTAGAAAAAATTGTACCTAGGTTTTGTTACTTATGATTAAATGAAAAATCTCTTTCTTATATAGGAACATAAATATTTTGAGGCATATAAGAGACTATATTTCTCAGATAAGGCTCTCTAATTGACTAATAATGACTCAATTATCTCTTTATAATCAGCAAGAGTGATCATAGATTTATAAAAAGCTTACAGTTGAAGTTTCAAACTTGTTAAAGTACTTTTTAAGTTCTATATGCATCATTTTTTTTTGTTTAATTCTTTGCCAAACATTTTTTCACTTTAAAGTTATTAAAAAGACTAGAACTTGTGAGGAATATGATGGCCAAAGTAAGGATGAAGTAAATATCTTTGCCTAAATTTCAGATTAGTTCTATGCCAGACCAGCTACAATTGTTTATTTTGTGCAATTAGTTTTTATAATTTAGTTCATTCTTCTTGTGATACTGTTAGCACTATTAGTTTAAAACTTTAAATCTTGCATTTTTTCCCTGCATCCCACTACTTTAAAAACATAAAAAACATTTTGCGCAGCTTTTCCACAACTCTATTTTGGCAAGTGTAAGTTTTGAAAATCATAGCACAACATGTAGACAAGTAGTACTGTAATTAACATTGTATGCTGCGATCTACTAAATAATCGATTGTATAAAAGGTGTTGCTGTATAGATTCAAACGATTAAGAAATTTTCCAATTGTTTGAACTAATATTTATGCGTTGGAAAATGAGAATAATTGAAAAAAATCTCTTCCAAGAAAATGGTCTCTTTAGTCTGAACTTGCTGTCGTGGCCGTCACAAAACTTTCTTCTATATCTATCTTATGAATTCCGGTTACAAAATAAAATACGTACTCGCTCGAATAATTGAAGACAGCTCCAATTTCCCTATTATCGTTATAACCCTGCAAATGCAGAATCAATGAGCGAAATTGGAAATCATTGCAAAAGCCTTGTTTAGATTAATTGCAAACATTTTACTTGTTAGTAAAAAAATTTGGCAACAGTTAAAAATTTCAAATCATTGAAAGTTTTCAGATGTTTTGATAATTAAATAGCGTGAAAGCGATTTTTTAATGAATTTATTTTTCGCATTGTTGACTAAGCGCAAAAATCACCCCACCCTCCCCCTTGGGCGATTGACGCCAAAAATTAGTCGATGCTTGCTTCCATATTGGGTTAGTGTTATTCCAAATTTCATTCAAATCGCAGCAATATTTCTCGAGATATAGCAGGTGCAATGACAAAATAAGCAATTTTGATTGCACGACCCCCCTTTAAGCGATTGACACAAAAATTGAATCAGCTCTTGTACTCTTTAACGTCTACTTGAGTACCAATTTTTGGTCGATTTCGTTCATTACTTCTCGAGATATAGCAGTTACATTAAATAAGAACAACGCTCGATTGCTCCACCCCCATTTGAGATATTGTCACACAAATTAAATCAGCACCTGTACTCAATAGGGTCTACCGATGGACCAATTTTCGTTTGATTCCGCCGGTTACTTCCTGAGATATAGCAATCACCCACGCGCAGAACACGTGCTATTACTCCACCCCTTTCAAGATACTGGCACATAAATTGAATCAGCACCTGTACTCAGTAGGGTCTACCTATGGACCAATTTTCGTTTGATTCCGCCGGTTACTTCCTGAGATATAGCAATCACCTACGCGCAGAAGACGTGCGATTGCTCCACCCCCCTTGGAGTATGGACGTCATTTCAAGTTTTTTCAGGGGGGGGGGGCAAAGGGTCCAAACTCAATGCAATTTCATCGGAAAACATCAAAAGCCACCCCCACTAAAATTTAAATACATTGATTTCTCAAAGTCGGGGGGGGGGGCAATTGAGCCCATTGCCCCCCTAAATGACGGGCCTGCCTTGGAGGAATTCTCTAAAAAAAGTTAGGTGCACCAGTTCACATGGTGGTTGGTACATATGTGCAAAAATTTTTGTTCGATTTCATGCAGTAGTTTTTGCTCTAGCACGGCCACAAAAACTGGTCACACACATACAGACTCACACACACACACAGACACACAGACAGACATTTTCCAAAAATGATCGAAATGGACTCAGCGCACCTCAAAACGTGCAAATCCGTCAAAATTCGACATTCGAAAATTTTCACGAATCCAGTACTTTCTTCTATATCTATATATATAAAGATGACGGTGTTCGTTTGTCTGTTTGTACGTTTGTAACCGCTGGCCAGAAGCCCCCACAGCACCTACGGACCTGAAACTTGGCTCAAAAATTCGAACGTACCCCGCCCTCGTGCACCTCGAAGCCCAAATTTTTAATTTCGAATTAGTTATTTTTAAATTAATTAATTAGTCTCATTTTTGGTGTATCCGCCATAATTGAGGGGGGAAAACCCTCCCCCACCCCAAAACATTATATATCGTTGTAAAGGTTTTTTTTTCTAAAAAAGAAAAGTTTTAGCACGTTTCTGTCCGTTAATTAGGACAGGAGATATTAATTAATCAAATTTAGTCAATTTTCAAGGCTTAACTATATACGCAGTACTGAAACACTAGGTTCATTTTCCTGATCAGCTGCTCTTTTGTCCCTGAAGTTACTTTGTGGTTAAAATTGTGCGTATAGATTTAAGCCTTGAAAATTTATTCAATTTGAATGTTTAATATCTCTTATTTCTTTCTTAATTTTCTGTCTTTTTGATTTATTTGGCGAATTGATTTAAACTTTAACATGACTTTAAGTGGAGTTTAAAAGATGGAGCGCATTTGAACTAAAGGATATAATAATTTTAGTTCAGAGGGGTGGGAGGGAATTTAAATTTATTCAGTTGAATTCCTCAAAATTTGGTGTTGCCAAAAATGTCAGAATGGAACTATTATTGTTAAAAAATTAGCGATGGCTATCAGCTACTCTTCGTATTTGGCGTGGTAAAGTTTGGCAACAATAGGGATATTTACCAAACCTCCCAGCCAGTGAAACACTTCTTTCTCCAAATTAAAGAAAAAGAAAACGCTCTGTGAAGGAACAGTAGTTGTTTGCAGTCTAAAAAGTATTTTATTGCATGTTTAAAACATGTATATAATGCCGCCAAACCTAAATTTTTAATAGTTCCATTCTGACATTTTCGGTAACACCGCTATGAAGTTACTCTTCGTATTTGGCGTCGTAAAGTTTGGCAACAATCTGGAAATTTACCAAACCTCCCAGCCAGGGAAATCTTGCTTATTTGAGGGTTACTGTTATAGATTGTAATCACTTCAAAGAGATGGTGCGAATAACATTATATTTCTTGCCTTTTAATGTTCAAATTAAAATCATGGAAGAATGGTTGAGGCTGAGCTACCTGACACAATCGGTTCCCTATGTTAATAAATTTAAATTTGGCGACCAATTTTACATTGAAATTACGGTTAAATCGGTGGATTATGTTAAACTTCAAGGGCAAAATTGCTGTGTTCGTTGAGAGTTTTCGAAAATCTTGCCACTACAGTTATCTCAAAAGTTCCATTGAAACGTTTATTTGGCGAATTGATTTAAACTTTAATAT
The DNA here is from genome assembly GCA_038373865.1 of Uloborus plumipes. Lineage (NCBI taxonomy): Eukaryota > Metazoa > Arthropoda > Arachnida > Araneae > Uloboridae > Uloborus > Uloborus plumipes. The sequence continues at coordinate 3,859 of JAXGGA010017443.1, read as the reverse complement.
GACTTTTAGTGGAATTCAAAAGGTTGGGGAGCACATTTGAATCAAATATAATAATTTTACTTTACAGGGTTAAAGTGAATTAAACTTTATTTAGTTAACTTCCTTTACATTTGTTGCACGGGCATCGCCGTGCGGGTACTGCTAGTATTAGATATAGAAGAAAGTAAAAACTCAATAAAATATTTTTTGAAAAAAAAAAAAAAAAAAAAAAAATAGAACCCACTTCAGTTGGAAATTGCTCTAAAAAGTAAAATATATATATTTTTTCTTTGAACACCATCGAAACTACTTTTAAACATAAGTTTTGAAGTCGGCGCAAAAACGATAGGTAAAATGATATTTAACCATATTTTGCCAACATTTTTTCAAAGAGACCATTGAAAATTAAAAGCAGAATATTTGTACCATTACACGAATGTGTGGTAATCAATGAAATGAATCCATTAAAATTTATATTTATAGTTGAATTGTAGTTGCGTATGATTCTATACATTGTTTTTGCGCCGACTTCAAAACTTATGTTTAAAAGTAGTTTCGATGGTGTTCAAAGAAAAAAAATAAATTTTTTACTTTTTAGAGCAATTTCCAACTGAAGTCGGTTCTATTTTTTTTCCAAAAATATTTTATTTCATTCTTTTTAGTGTAAATGCACTTAAAATAATCAAAATATAGGTAAAAAATCATGCAGCTGTTCAAAAAACTTGCAGACCTGGACTCGATCTCATTCCATCGGGAACTTCAAACTGACGCTTTTAACCACTTGACCATCGGGTCGCTCATTGAAGTAAGGATTTACGAGAGCACATATTGTTTTTAAATAACATGAAATTTTAGTTTTTCGATCATAACTTTTTTTCTAGTGAGCAAATATCGTCATATGAATACATGGTACCTAAGTTAACCATCTCCTATCGATTTAAAAAAAAATGTCCAAATCGGTTCAGTAGATCAGATGTTATATGCGAACAAAAAGACAAAAAAAAAAAAAAAAAAAAAAAACATATGCTTTGAATTGAGAACCTCCTCCTTTTTTGAAGTCGGCTAAAAATTGAAAATTAAAGTAAGTAATTTGAATTGTGGGAGAAGGAGTTAGAGTAAGACTTGGAAAATTGGTGCAAGTTTTTGCCTTTCATGGAAAATAATTTTCAACTAAAGTGGACTCTCTAGCTTTTTTCAAACACCACAAATCAAAATCTTATTTTTTAAAAATGTGTGTCACTTTAATGATCGTTCATAACCCCCCCCCTCGCAGAACAAAAAAACATTACACAGCAGATTTTTCCCAATAACTCAACACTCATGGTGTTTGATACATTTTATTTGTTTGTAATGATTTTTTTTAGTCACAACCAATATGAAAATCACAAAAAATAGTTACTTTAATTTTTAACATACGGGCAATTCCACGGTAACTTTCGTTACATTTTGACCAACGCTTAGGCATTTAGCACCTCAGTACAGACAAATATTATTATACAAACCTTGAACAAAATTATTCTATGAAAATGTCAGTTTAAAGCAAAATTAAAATGCAAAAATATTCGATGCATTAAAATTTTACAAAATTTAGCAGTCAAAAATAAGGCAGTAACTTACGTTACACAAAAAGGGAATGACATAATATGAAAATTGGTTCTAAGGCAAATTTCTGCTCTATTACAGCTGTTTTCTTGTTTAAAGTATAATTTATCAGTTCCTTATAATGCTTAGGAATTTATTTTCATAAATTTAAAAATTTATTTCAAAAATTGAGAATTATGGGAATTTTTGACTGGGCAACTTATGTTACAGTAAATTACGTTACAAAATTTACATACAAGCAAATCTTTATTACAAAAATTAATGAATAAAAATTACAGCTTAGTTTAGATCAAAATATTGAAAATTAACAATTATGACTTGAATTTATAGAAATTTAATACCAAATTCAATGACCAATCAAAAATATTATATAACATAAGACTTTTAAATGCACACTTGTCACTGTTATTAACAAGTTCAGGTAGGTTTAATTTTTCGAATCACGTTTTCTTTCTCATAATAAATTTCATCTGTCGTTTCTGGCCATTTATAATAGGTTCCAACAGCAGCCATTATTTTTACTTTAAACTTGCTTCTTCAATAATCGTCACAACTCAAGAATACAATGTATTTTCGTACTTCATCACACACCATTCACCGGCTTTTATCTCTGTGTTTTCTTCTTGTTCCTTGAAATACTTAACTAAACGAAACCCTACAGTTTGTCCATTTCTAGTTCTTAAATGCTGATTGTCAATGTGCGGATCTTTGGAAAATAGTTTTGATAAATTTTGCTTTTTCAAACATATTTCAATACCATCAAGGGTGACGTTTATTTATAAATCTGTAATATCCACATGACTTTTCACATACCCCTTTTACAGCGCATCTTTCTGCAGAGTTCAGTGGCATTTTAATGCAGAATGAAATATATTTCACCTGTAAGAGATAAAACACTTTTATATTTGTTTTTTCCAAAACATAGTTCGAAACTTTAAAGCATAACAGAAGTCATTTTTGAATAATTTATAGTAAATTACCTCTTAAATATTCATGCAGTGACAAGCCAAAAAGAAACATATAATTTATAATAAAGGTGTATTGTAATTTTTTTAACAAATAGAGACATTTTAAGAAATATGATTAATTTAAATTAAGTAAATACAGTACATTTAAAAGAATTCTTGAATAAATTACTCCTACTAACCACATAGGTTTATTTCACAATTTACTTTCTTTATAAACACTAGTATTTAAGTTCTACTTAGGTAACTTACATTACCTGCATATGTGGGTAACTTACGTTACACGTTTTGAGTGTAGCACAAAAAATTAAAGAAACAATATTTAAAAAAAAAACTTTAACTATTTGCTTAACACACACTTATAAGATAGAAGATATAGCATTGTTAACATTGCATTGCCCTTTCTTTATGCATAACATGAACTTTAACATGTTTTTGGTAACTTACGTTACATAGAGCTGTGCATTTTTGAAGTTTACATAAATCACTTAATTTAGGTGAATACATTCGTTTTAGCAATTCACAATGTTGAATTAAAATGTAATAATCAATATTCTTCCTTTAAAACAGTTATCTAAAGAAAAAAATTGAAACTTACCAACGTTCAAAGATTGATAATTTTCTTGACCAAAAGTTAAATATTCCATTTCCAACTTCAAAGTGCTGCCAAAACTAAAAATACTACATTCTAGACAAAAAATTAGTATAAATAATAAATTTCTAACATTTTTAAACCAAAAAATATGCAAAAGAGGCGCATTGCTGTAATTTGATTTTTCCAACGCTTTTCCACACATGCGTGGAATTGCCCATACATTTATCATCTTCAGAATTTTTGATTTTTAATTTTACCTTGAATTTGACGTAAATGCAAGGTATAAAATACAGAATTTTATAAAGGTACAAAAATTAACATAATATAATTGATTGTGAATATAATTTTTGAAAAAATAATATAGGTGCCGCAAATCAAAAACCATTTATTGCCACAATCGATTCAAAGCCCCCAAAAATAGCGCAAACGTCCATAAGAAAATTCTACAGTATCGAAGGACCCCATTGCCAATTTTAACAAAGATCCGACCAAAACTGTCATTTTGTACCATAAAAAAATATGGGGCACATTCCCATGGGAGGATGTACCTGCATAAGGACATTACAATCATTAAAATCATTAAAAAAAAAAAAAAAACAAAAAAAAAAAAAACAAAAAAAAAAAAAACATGCAGCTATTCGAAAAAATCCTTGCAGACCTGGACTCAATCTCATTCCATCAGAAAAATTCAAAGACGCGATAACCACTTGACCATTCG
>JAXGGA010017442.1:0-24343 GCA_038373865.1 Uloborus plumipes | reverse complement strand
TAATATTTCAGGTTTTATTAGTCTTAATTTACATAAGGTTTGATACAGGAATTCTGAAGAAAGTGAGGAAAATCTCCAAATTTTTGCTCAAATTTAAAGCGATTTGTCCTAAATGATTAAATATGAAATACATTGTTACAAAACGTGATTAATATGAAACAGTTATTATAATGATAATGAAAATTTTGAATGAAGGCTTAACTGAAGCAAACATGAAACTCATTAGCGGCCCACGTACGTAATACGTCGTAAAATTTTATGAACCGCGAGAATCTAGTGTTGTTTTGAAATATAAATCAGTTGAAAAGCCGTTAATAGTTAGCCTTTGATTAAACTAGTACACAGTTTAACACCAGATATACTGTACCAGATATCTGGTACAGTACATCTGGTGAATACCAGTATATACCAGAGTAATATAATACCACAATACCAGAGTGTATTGTAGTATTATACCAGAGTATAACAAGGGATATACCAGATAATAATAACCAGAGAAATATATACCAGAGAATAACAAGGATTATTTTTTAGTGTCAATCGTTTAAAATTTTAGACGCGTTGATACTTTGCATCTTTTTTTTCTTACATAGTTTATTTTATGAAGCATTTATTGAAGCAAATTAGGTGAAGTTTTGTAATGGAAACATTACCTTATTTCATATGTACATTTACACTAAAAAGAATAAAATAAAAATATTTTTGAAAAAAAAAAATTGAACCGACTTCGGAACTTCACTCGGCAAGTGCTCTAAAAAGTAAAAAATAATTTTATTCTTTGAACACCATTGACACTACATTTAAACATAAGTTTTGAAGTCGGTGCAAAAACTATAGGTGAAATGATGTTTAACTACATTTTGCCAACATTTTTCAGAGAAACCACTGAAATTTAAGAGCTGAATATTTGTACCATTACATAAATATATGGTTGTCGATGTAGTGTATGCGAATGCGATTAAAGAACCTGGATTCATTGCAATTTATATATATAGTTAAATTATAAGTTTCGTATGATTCTATGTAGTGTTTTTGCGCCGACTTCAAAACTTATGTTTAAATGTAGTGTCAATGGTGTTCAAAGAATAAAATTATTTTTTACTTTTTAGAGCACTTGCCGAGTGAAGTTCCGAAGTCGGTTCAATTTTTTTTTTTCAAAAATATTTTTATTTGTTATCATTTTTAGCTATAATTTTAATTTATATCATTGTTTGCTATTTTTTGCTTTAACTATGCTTTTATAATTTTTAATGAGTGTGTTTTGCAAGACTTTTTCCCCCCTTTGCCTTTTTACTCTTTTTTTTGGAAAAAGTTCTTCCCATATTGTATTTCGAGTTCGATCACTAGGGTCAAAGGAAGTATTCTTAACCATTAAATCACATGAAATTGTTAGTTTTCTCTCCAAAAATTGTGAAATATGCCATATTTCAGCAATTTTTCAGATACAGTATTTTTTCTCCGTTCCCTCTTCTCTCTTGCTCTTATTTCTAGTCTTTTGGAGGGTCTTTGTTTGCCTCTTTTTTTCTCATATTTTTCCGTCTAATTACTTCATATAAGGCTTCAAAATGCTGAATTTTGTATCTATTTTTCAAAATTTCTCCCGGGGGACAATCCCCGGACCCCCTGAAATCGGGACGAGTCCACTTTACATCCCATTTAAAAAGAGGTCATTGCAACATTCTTATATCCATCCCGCTATTAAATTGATCCAAAAGAAAAGAAAAACAGCGGGATTATTAAAAAAGGAGAAAAACACGGGGGCTGTTATCACTTATCTGCGAAAAAGAAACACATAAGTTTTTTTTTAATGTTGAATGAATTGTATCTACAATTTATCGGAAAGATAAGAGCGAATTTTTCTCTTTCAAAAAATCTAAGGGGGGGGGGAGCAAAGGCTCCGCCTGCACTCCTAAAATTCAAGGCGTGTATACATGTTATGCTGCTACCAGCTACCGAATCTTTGGTTGCAGCTCCGGCCCTAAAAGTTGAAAACTCCATTAAAAAAAAGAATCGCAAATCTTTTCTTTCTTGTCTTTGATTACGGAAACTTTCAGTGAAACATATAAAATTTCAGTTTATCCTTTGACAAAATTTACGCTATTTATAAATTTATATGAAAATAATAGTAGGAAGTTTAAGTAAAGGTTTGAGGGAGGGGGGCCCACAAAAAGTTGCATAGGGGCTCATGAAACCTGTCGACGGCCCTGTTCATTATACTCGTAGTGTTTCAGAATAGTTTTCACCAGAGGGGCATCATTTTCAGCACATACTGTAAATATTCAATTTTGATACTGTTTTATCCAAAAAAATGTGACAGCTCTTTTTTAGACATATCGCAATTTTCGAAGGTTGTTACTTCTATCTGAATAATGTTGAAAATTTTTTAGTGTTTCCATCCTATACATTGATGCAATTTCATTGTTTATTTTTATTTTGTATGTTAGAAAACATTAAATAAAAATGTTAATAATTTGTAAATAGCCAACTGCCACGTCATATTAGGGTTTGAATTTCCATAATTCTCATTTTATGTCATACTATTAAATTTATTTGTACTGCAAATTTATTTGTTCTCAATGCTTTGACGTATGACGCAACTAAAGCTGGGGTATTCTTTAAATATGCATAAAATTCTATGAGTTAATAAATGCATTTATATTGCTATGAAAATCACGTTAAGTCTTGAACTTAAAAAAAAAAAAAAAACATCGTTTGAAGGACACCTTCCCTAACTATTCGCCTTGCGAAAAGAACAATGTAAGATAAAATTTCGAACATCTTCTTGAATGACAACATTTTCCTCACCCCCCCCCCCCCACATTGTATACATCTACAATGGGCTCATGAATATATCATGCGCCCCTCTGAAGTTCCAAGGTCTGCGCCCTTTTAAGGGGTCCTGGTCCAGTCCGGCCCTGCGCATTCGCATACATTACCTGGGCAAACTACATATTTATGTAATGGTACAAATATACTGTGCTTAATTTTCAATGGTTCTTTAAAAAATGTTGGCAAAATAAGGTTAAACATAATTTTATCTATCTTTTGTGCCGACTTTAAAACTTATGTGAAAAATTAGTATCGATGGTGTTCAAAGAATAAACTTATTTTTTAATTTTTAGGGCAATTGCCGATTGAATTTCGGAAGTCAGTTTTATTATTATTTTTTTCAAAATATTTTTCAGATAAATAAATATATTTCTATTTATTACTATATTTATATTTATATTCAGATAAATACATATATATATTTATAAAACAGTATGTAATGCCTATTATTAAATGCATTGTATAAGTAGTTAATTTTTATTTATATTTTTCTTCGAAGATGGGGGGTGGGGGTCTGCTAATGTGATAGGTTTTAAGCTGCGGGGGGGGGGGACGACGGGGGGACCTAACTTTGGGAACCTCTGGTTAAACAAGAAGTTCTGTCAAGAACTAAACGAGCCTACTTTCCCGTACATCGACATCGGCATTCTAGCATCTGATCATTATTCTCTTGATTATCTAAGACTAAAAATTATGTCAAACATACCTTTTTAGCACTTGAAGCTGATTTCTAAAAGCAAAATATACCTCTCTCATCAGATAAAATAGACACATAAAAAGTAAATAAATGAATAAATAAAGTTTTGTCGCACCTTTTAAAGAATGTAACTGTTACAGTTCTTCCGTAGAAAAATTCCTCAATTGTTTTCAAAAAAAAAAAATAAAAGTGCAAAGTACATCAAAACACATTTTATCAAAAAAAGAAAAAAAAAGAAAAAAAAGAAAAAAAAACTCGTCCGTTGATAAAATGTCTCGAATTTCACTTTTAATCCGTTGCCAGTTGTTAAATATAAATAAGGAATAAAATGCCCTAGTGAATGAAACATTTTTGTTACAAAAAAAATCGTCTGCCAAAAATAATAATAATAAATTCAATAAAACAAATGAATAAATAAACAAAAATCGTCTGCACAGTCAGTCATTTTTTTTCGGACTGTTTACTCAAAAGTTATTAGGGGTGACAGCTTGCTTGAGCGGTTCAATGTTGAACGAAAAATTGTTCAAATCGGAAATGTAAATACGGGAATGAAGTATCCTTGAAAAGTTCTTTCCAACAAAAAATAGTTTGTTCAAATCGGACTGTTCATTAAAAAGTTAGTATCGCGGGACCGGTTATTTGAACGGCTCAAAGTTGAACCAAAAATTGATCAAATCAAAAAATCAAATATGGGAATGAGCTGTACTCGCCGAGATCTTTCCAACAAAAAAAAGTTTGTCCAAATCGGAATGTTCATTCAAAAGTTATTAGGGGGGGACAGACAGACCGACAGACCGACCGACAGACCGACAGACCGACACACAAATTCCCCATCTCAATACCCTACTTTCAAATTTTTAATTTTTCGATATTTATTTTACCTCTTTATTTTTTTTAACTTGGCGATATTTTTTGGACTTGGCGATATTTTTTTAAACTTGGCGATATTTTTTGGACTTGGCGATATTTTTTCGATGCATTAAGCTACTTTTAATACTTTTTTCGTCTTTCTTTTATTTTTAACGGGAAAGTAGGCTAAAAAGGGACCTAAACTTGAGGAACCTCTGGTTAAAAAAGTGTACTGCGTCTTTTTTTTTTTGAAAACACCGCTAACTTTTATAACTTTCTCAAAGCTTCTGATTCTCAAAGGGTTAAAAAGAAAGAGTAAAGCTTGTGGTTTAAAGGGTTCACGTTAATGTTATCACCACTGAGAGTATCCATGTTTAGCAGTGGTGATAACACTCCCTAATTCCATGCTGCCCGTTGAATCAAAAGGAAAATACTAAATCAACTAAAATCTCGTAAATTACTCGTTCTATTTCTGACACATCACTCCTCACTTTTGCCACATCCACGGAGATATTCCCCACCTTATCTATCAGAACAAATCGCTGCAATGTTTGCTCTATTTTGTCTGACCCATTTAAATAATATTCCTCTTCTGCTCAGACTATGTCATCGAGTCCAAAACAAATAGATAAGGTTTCGCGCGAAGATAGCCCCAAAAACCCATCCAAAACAGCCCTGCAGTCGTTATCTCATTAAACATTCTGTTCGTCAAATCAAACAGGCAAAAATATGTTTCATAACTAAGTTGGATGCTGCATGCTTTGATATGTCGTCGACAGCTTCCCGGGTGATACGAGAAAATGCTTCGTTTTTGTGGGATTTGAGCAGAAAAATCTGGGAGCATCCCGAGTTGAATTTTCAAGAGAAATATGCTCACGATCTACTCACTTCAGTTCTCGAGGATAGGGGATTTCAAGTACAGAAGAATTACTTATTGCCAACAGCTTTTAAAGCATCGTTTGATTGTAAGAAAGGTAAGTTATGTTTATTTCCCAATTTTGTAGTCTTGGGCTCGGAGATGCTTACAGATACGACCACGAGTTATTGAAATCAAAAAGTGTGTTTGTGTTTGTGTGTGTGGGAAGGGGACATCTAACGAGACACGTCGTCACTGAGCCTAAAAACACCATGTAAATATTGTTTTTGGTAATCTTCCAAATTTAATTTTCATCATATGGAAGTTTAGTCTATGTTCCTCATGAAATTCATGCAGAGGAATCTGACTTATTTAGATCCTTTGTAGTGTGTTTTGTGCAACATTTGATATACACGTCTTATTAAAATAGAGTTGTCTCGTTGAAAAATGTAGGATCTTTTTTGAGCTGGGGGGAGGGAGGGGGGTAAAAATAAATAAATAAATGTAAAAAAAGAATGAAAATAAATAAATAAATGAAAAAAAAAAAAAAAGCCAAGCAACAATCATTAAATTTTGCATCACACGGATGCTTTTGAGTGAACACGGAATTATTATACATTCTTCGTAGATTCTATAAGTTTAGGTGTTACAATAGCGTTAATTAAAATTAGTTACCCATGATTATGTTTCACATTTTGGAAAAGAAACTCTTTGTTTCAATTAAAAAAAAATCTGTTACAGTCAATGGGAGAGCAGTAGGACTTCTGTGAAACGCACTCGCCAGTGGAAAATGGTGCATTCTCACATTTATGTAAGAAGGACAAAAAAACTTTACATGGTAGAAGAAAACTAATATCATTAATGGTAGACTTTTGTTTTAGATGGGCCTACAATTGCTGTTCTATGTGAATATGATGCCTTACCTGAAATGGGTCATGCATGCGGCCATAATCTGATAGCAGAGATCGGAATAGCTGCTGGAATCGCTGTCAAAACATGTATGGAAGAGGATGGAGGAATTCCTGGGAAAGTAAGCACTGAATGTTAATTTGATTTTACACACAGTTGATAATTTTATTAAAGTGCATTTCTTTATGATTTCGAATAATTCCGTTCCGCAAATGAAGTTTAAATATAAACGCAATATTTTACATCTTATGAAACAACATTTATTTCTATATATTTTCAATTTATTTATTTGAACTTTTAAATGTAGAGCCGGGTTTGTATTCAAGGAGTGCTTCGTTACTTAGAACGAAATTGATCTCTCAATTTCAAAGTCTGTATCATTGAGAAGAAATAAAGGGAATTAAAAAAAAGAGAAACATTGTATTATTGAATCTAAATTCTAAGTAAGTTTGAGCTTTGGTATTGTTGCAACTTTATGAAGCTCGTTTTTGAAATTACATTAAAGCTTGAAGTAAAACGTTAACCGAAATCCACCAGCTCTTTCATTCGGTCTTTTCACAAAACCAAATAAAGGAGCTGGCGAAAAGAAGTGACCACGTTACAGTCGCCCCACTCATAGGTTGCCTATGTATCCCATAGCTGCGTTTTTAATTTCATCGCCTTTTTACCATAGTAAAGTTCTCGATTTAAATTTGCCTCACTCTATGATCTTAAAAATAACTATAGTTGAGACAAACCAAAAATGGCAGCATCGTATTGTTGTGATTAGGACCTGCATATCTCGCACAACGCTGTCAGATTAGGTTTGTCCCAGCTATAGAATATTTTTGATTGCTTTTTACCGAAGATATGATTTAGTGATGTCTAATGAATTATTTATACGTTTTTTTCTTTTAGATTGTTGTTCTAGGCACTCCCGCAGAAGAAGGTGGAGGTGGCAAAATCCTCATGATCGAGAAAGGAGCCTTCAAAGGCATCGATGCTGTCTTGATGGCTCATCCGCAGGCTGTGGACCGGCTATATCCCCTCATCGTCGATATGGCAATGGTAAGAACTTGAAGCAAGTTAACGTTAGCGATTATCTATCAACGCCTCCTAAATACTAAATGCCTACTGCTTTCTGGTTTTTAGCACGGAGCAAAATTTCTCCTTTCGTTCACGACGTACTGCCATTATCGGAGTTCTTCGGAACAACAGAAATTAATGATTGGTTGATTTCTAAATTTACATTTAAAAATTAGCCAGTCAAAAATTTTAATTCGAATATTCTGTACCTCAGAACCAGACTAACGTAAGTCCATTTTCGTCATTTTTCGGTAGAGGGGAAAAACGATTGTCGAATACATCGTTTTTCCCCTCTACTGAAAAATGACGAAAATGGACTTACGTTAGTCTGGTTCTGAGGTACAGTATTGTTTGGATGTATCCCCATAACATTATCGCAAGGTGGCGCTCAAAGTGGAACCAATGTCTCCCGTATAGAAGCAAATGTAGGAGACATTTAGTTTTTAACAGGCGTTGTTATCTATTTATCATGTAGGGTCATTGATAAATGATGCCACGTTTTATGGAGATGTTGGTTCTAAAAATTGTGAGAACTGTTTATTATTTCATCACGCGATCTTCCTCGTATTTGCTTATGCACCAGGTCTCTTTCGATTTTGCCAAAATAAGGGAGAAACACAAACCCTAGCAGCATGATCGGCCATTCATCGAAACTCGATGAAATTTTCATCGGCCGATGATCGGATTCGATGAGTTCTCATCGGGAATTGCTCCAATATGTCTCATCGGCCAAACAGAATCCGAGCAGCAAAATCTGATGAGTTTTGCTCGAAATACGATGAGATTTGCAAATTTTGGAGCAATTTACGAGCAGTGCAGTCCCGTGCCGATGAATTTAGGATCAACTTTGTATGCTCGTCTTATTTTCATCGGGAAAGTTGATCGGAAGGATATCGCTTTTCGATGAAAAGTAGCTCATCGAAAACCGTGCTCGGATACTGATCGGAACGATGTCATCGTGCATTACGGGATCAGTTTACGAGGAGTTCGATGATCGGCCAAGCTAAATTCCGATGAGTTGATGCTACTAAGGAAGTAATATCAGCAAGGGAGTATCAAACGAACAAAAACCGAGAGCATCGGGAAGTGCGCCTCCTGAAACAATCACCCCTTTTTCAATTGGAACCGTTCGTGGTTGCCAGGAGCGGAGTTCGAAAATGAACAGTTTTTGATAGGCAAAGGGTAACGAGAAGTGTGATATCACATATTTTGGTTGAAAGAAAAACGTTATTAGGACAATATATTTATGCAATATAGCGTGATATGGGACAAAAGGAAGGGTGGCGTGAAGTTAATTCTTAGACTGTCTGCAGAAAAGGGGAGGCGGTGAAAAAATGTGTTAAAAAGAAGTGAGACATTTATGGACGGCTCCCGTGTCTACATTTACAGAAGTCTCGATTAAATAGTTGACAATTTTAGTGCCGAACTAGTTACTTCAAGAATGGCATGTTTAATTTTGAAGCTCCTGTAAAACGTACGTTCTTGTAGTTATAATTTCAGATTATCTATGAGAAAATAATTTTTCAATAGAAAGTTACAAATTTGATCCGTATTATCCGGAAATTCGGATCAATGAAGTAACCGTATAATCAAGACTATGGTGCATCGCTTATCTTGTTACTTTGATCAAGTTTTACTCTCCAATTGAATCGGTGAGTGCAAAACCAGCGTCAGTCAAGAACTTCAAATTGTTCAGGAGAGAGAAGAAACGTCTTAGTTCTAGCATTGTTTCTACGGTCAACATTCAAGTAATAGGCCCCGTACCTTTCAATTTACTAACCTGACTGACGTGATTTTTGACATCAACATGCATCTCGTCTCCCACAGCTCGTTCCATAAAAAACGAATTTTCGAATTTATGTGACTGATGCTGTTTTTGCTCTCACCGATTCAATTATAACTTCTTTTCTCAGCAGTCAAATAATTGCTTGAAAACAGCTAAAAAGATTACTGAAACGTACTCAACCTTTCCATAACCTTTCTTCAGGTCACCGTGAAGTTCTACACCAAAGCAGAAACAGATCCTTGGAGTGGTCATAGTGCTGTGGATGCTGCAGTTGTTTGCTACAACAATGTCTCCATTATGAGACGCTGCTTCGACAGCAGATGGAGACTTAGTGGTAAGAGCTGCGTTACCTTAGGGGGCCTTTTAAAAAGGGATTTTCACGCTGTCACCATATTTTGTGCAATATTTTTTTCATTCTGGAAATTATGGCTGTTACAGACTAATGTTCACTAACGAGAGTAAAATTCCAGAATCTGGATGCCGTAATCGAGATGTTTGGTATGCGTATGCAGTCTGAAATACATTAGCAAATGGCTTTCGGCGAAAAAATTTTAGCAATACCGTAAATCAGGGTTACTTGGACCCTAGGGGGTTACTTGAGCCCACTACAATAAAATGATAAAATCTAGGTTTGGTAACTACTAGTTGAAGACTTGCACGTAGTTCCTCGTTTCTCCACTAGGTAGAAGCCCTCTGCAGTCTCTAACGCTAGTACCAAACCCAGATTTTATCATTTTGCTGTGGGCTCAAGTAGCCCTCTTCTGGGTCCAAGTAACCCTGATTTACGGTAGCTGGAAACACTGCCAAGAATGAGAAACACAAATGAGAAAAGCGTCTGCATTATCAGTCTCAAGTTACTCTACTAAGCGCATTTTTTAATGTAAAAAATGCATTACTTGTTATGACACTGTTTTATTTAAAACCAAGATTTTCCACAATGTTTTCTTTTACATTGATCGAAATAGGGAATTTATTACCGCACAAATTTACTGCTTTCACACAAATAGCGAAGAAGTTATGTTCCATGATGACAGTTGTTTCATTACGCAAGGAAAAAAAATTGAAAAATAACATAAATAAAAAATATAGATATGACAGGTTAATTTAAAATCTAAACATGATTCAAGGAAGAAATAAATATTTGATTTAAGCAATTGCGAACCAGTTCGCACGGTAAGTACATCAACCCTAGACTGTATGTTTTTTTAGGCGGGGGAGGAGGGGGATAGATACAAAGTTGTTTCTTACAAATTTTCTCGTTTAAAATGAATGCGTTAATTTTGAAGAAGGTTAATGGTGACAGATCTTTTTTCAATTTAAAAGAAGGAGAGAAAAACTCTGTCTACATAAGCCGCATTCCCTCTCCCCCTTTACCTAGTAGCTACTACGCAGAACATTTATAAAATATGAAAAAGAAGCAAAGACTATCGAACACTTTTATTACCGACATCTAAACTGTACTATGGTGCTAACATTTACTGAACAGTAAAAAGAAGGAAAAAAAACAACAACAACAACAACATCTTGAATTCAAATTATGATTTTCGCAATGACGAATTATAATGTGTGTGTAGGTGGGTGGGTGGGTGGATGTATGCAGGACATAGGCGCCATCACCCGAAAGAGTAGGTACTAATGGACGTTTCAGAAGGTGGAACACCGGTACGCGCCTTGTGTTAGACTTCGAATATCGTGTCCAATCTGAAAAAGGGACTACACAACAACTGAGGTCTTAAATGATAATGTATATAATGCAAAAAGAAAAAAAAAAACTTTTCAGAAGAGGAGGCAGTTCGGAGTAAATTTAAACTAGTTTTCCCCCATGTTAGAATTTTAGAAGTACTATTTTAGATCACTAGATGGCAGCAGCATATATGTCTTACGTTAGAGCAGAGTTTCTCAAGTATTGCTCGCGGATGCCAGTGGTCCTTGAGCTTTTACTAAGAACCGCAAAGTTCATGAATTCAGACTCTTGTGAAAAACAATTTTAGCAACCGAAGTCAAAATGTATCCATCTTTTAAAAAAAGTGTTTCATCCAGATTGACTGAGTAAAGATCCCCGCTTAATCCAATATCCCGTTGAATTGAATCGAGTAATATTTCTTGGAAGCGACTGTGTTCGTTTAAGCGGCGCCGACAGTATGACGTTCTTTATTAGGTTGCAATTCTGCTTTAGCTTCGGCCATATTTGATTCAGGTGCTTTCCTGCCAATTCAGGAAGGTATACCAAGGAGCATCAACTCATCGGATTTTGCTCGGCCGATCATCGAACTTCTCGTAAACTGATCCTGTAACGCACGATGACATCGTTCCGATCAGTATCCGAGTGCGGTTTTCGATGAGCTACTTTTCATCGGAAAGCGATATCCTTCCGATCAACTTTTCCGATGAAAATAAGCCGAGCTATATTCCATCGGAAAACGATATCCTTCCGATCAAGTTTCCCGAAGAAAATTAGCCGAGCTATATTTCATCGGAAAACTATATCCTTCCGATTAAATTTCCCGATGAAAATATGCCGAGCTGTATTCCATCGGGAAACAATATCGGTTCGATCAAATTTCCCGATGAAAATTAGTCGAGCTATGTTTCATCGGAAACCTATATACTTCCGATCAAATTTCCCGCCAAGCTACATTTTTCATCGAAAGAGGTCATAATGATCAAATTTTACTAATCTTAAATTTTATTAAATATATATGCAGTGTTGGTCTCATTAATCGTCGACTTGGTGGCGTGGTGGTAGAGCGTCGGCTTTCCGCGCCGATAACCCGGTTTCGATCCTGCAGTTGGCCAGTCGGCGGATTTCCGTCTCCATCTGGCGGCAACTGTGCATCAAAATTCTCGTGGTAATGGCATTTCGCCGATTCTGGTGCTACGTGAAAGAATGGATGTTTAATTGGGGGATCGCACTAGGTCTGTAAAAGGTTGTGCCTCTACTGCAGCCCCATTTGAAGGGAAAAAAAAAAAAGAAAATGATCCAAAATTCATCGCCACGGAGCTACACTGCTCGTATATTGTTCCAACTCTCATCGTATTTTCATCCAAAATTGATCTTTAATTCATCGCCACGAGCTACACTGCTCGTAAATTGCTCCAAATCTCATCGTATTTCGAGCAAAACTCATCGGATTTTGCTGCTCGGATTCTGTTTGGTCGATGAGACATATTGGAGCAATTCCCGATGAGAACTCATCGGAATCCGATCATCGGCCGATGAGAATTTCATCGGGTTTCGATGAATGGCAGATCATCGGCCGATGAGATTGTGCTGCAAGGGATCAAGCTTATACCATAAACATATCCACATTTTAACGGTAAGTTCGTAATTCATTCCAGAACATGACTGAATTTTATTAGAAAAGTTTCTGATTAATTTCCAGAAGGTTACTGACATTTAGCGAGATACTTCCCTATGTGTTGATGGATGAAATTAGGCACATTATTAAATTAGGCACACTGCCTATTATTTTCCAGATTTTTCAGATTCTATAATAGTGAAGCAACAGTCGGATAATATCTTACTCTTGTTTTTCTTCTTAGATGCCTTACTGTTTCTATTGAGGTCACGATATTATCAATTGTTCATTAATGTGCTCAAAAACAGGAGCTTCATCGCATTACGATAATCCAACATTTTTTCTATCTATTTTTCAATTAGTTTTATTGTGTTCATCAAGCTATAAAGTATTACAATCACTCAGCAATTACTTTACGGTATTATAAATTGCTCATTAATTTGCTTAAAAATAAGAGCCTCAATCTCATTACGATAATCAAATATTTTTTCTAACTATTTATCAATTGGTTTTATTGTGTTCATTTAGCTTTAAAATATCACAATTATTCAATTACTTTAGCATGAGTACCGCTATGTTAAATTGCCCTGAAACATTTTTATGCAATCACCGGCAAAAAACATTCATTTGCCCATACACTGCTAGGTGTAATACGCAAGACCAGCCCTCAAGAAGCTGAGCTGTGTTTTGGTTACCGGGCCCCTTCTAAACGAGAACTACACATCTTACGACGTAAGTTGGACATCTGTATCCAGGCTGCAGCAGAAGTTGCCAACTGTTCATACGTCTGCGACAAGCGGGAAGATGCCAACAGTTATAGAGGGATGCTTTTCAACAAAAAATTGAATTCAGTTTTTGGAAAGCATGCAACCTCTTTGGGTAAGTCTAATGTGCTTTCTTTTCAATAACAAAGAGCAGTGTACGAAATTCAGATTCATTAGGGTTGTAGTTGATTCCTAAGTTGGGACTACGTAGTAGAAATGCTGTAGAGGCAAACTCCTAAATTGAATAATTTTGCCATTAAAATATTTAAAAAAATGATAAACTTTTATGCTCAAATGAAAACTTAAAGATCAGCGAAAAAAGAATAGAACGAACTCTCTAGTAATTTGTGAATACTCGACTATTTTTAATTGCATTAAGCATTGCTTCAGTACACAAGAGATTTTCTTTATGAAACAACTAATTTCAATGTTCGGGTCGTTTAACCCTGCATTCAGTTTCTCTCTTTATGTCTCAACTATTTCCTACCTATCTGTTTTACACTATCTGTATCTTTGCATCAAAACTCCTTTGTAAGAAAAAAAAAAAAAAAAAAAAAAAAAAAAAGAAAAGAAAAATGCAGCAAAAAATGTTCACACTATTTCTCGAGATATTTTTCTAATGAATACATAACGAGATCAATTTTAGCATTTATTATCCTTTTAAAGCTTAAGGGCCAAGCTCCACATTGACGTAAAGCAGTAAAATAAAGCAGAAACATAAAATAGATTAAATAGTGTTCCTATGGAAAGTACCCGGATTTTCGGTTTCTGCCTTCGGTTTCGGTCGTGTTCACTCTTCAGGGCCCTAACAGTAAACGAATTACGACAACAGCAATTACAAAAAATACATTATAAGAATGTTTAATAACATGATCTTAAGTTTTTTTTGTGTAGATCCTGGAAATTTTATCAGTCCAATCTTGTGTTTCGTAAAAAATCCCACTGAAAGCTCTGGGTACAAGAAATGGCTCTTTTTTTTTTCAGAAAATGGGCTTATTGAGAAAAATGTACCCGACTAAAGCAGTGATGCAGAACAATACACAATTCCAACAGCAAAAATAGACCAATAGACCAAACAATTAATGAGAACAGCAGAAGCCTTAATAGAAAGAATCAGTAGAAGATGAAACCATGTTAAGAACATAAATCATAGTTTGCGCTTTGTGGTGTACATTGTGTTTTCCATACCCTACAGAACGCAAATCACGCATAATGTTGCCACATATTCTGCTCTTAATACAGTTTGCATTTCAAGGGATTCTCTTTGTTTTAGATTCTAATTTTTCTTATCGGTAGTTTGGCTAATCTGAGAGTTTTACTATTTTAGTTATTGTTTCATTTTGTCCAATGTCTTTTTTTCCATAGGTCTTTTAAGCATTTAAAAGTGAGTTTCAATAAAAACCAACCTGACATTCCTATTTCTAGTGTAGCTTGGACACTGTTATGTTTTTAACCAGTTGCCGACATGTATGAAAATTTTATTTTCAAAATTAATTCTGTTCTCAAATCCTTAGGTGTTGTTTTCAAAGACCAAGACCGTCGCTACTGTGAATCTGCCGTTTCGACAGACATAGGAAACGTGTCTCACGTGGTACCCAGCATCCAACCGGAATTCAGCATCGGGAATGGTGAAGTCAACCACACTCCAGAATTCGCAATCGCTGCTGGTTCCAAAGAAGCCCAAGCGCCGACGCTCATCATAGCTGAAGCTCTGGCACGCACTGTTATTGAACTCATGACAAATCCGAAATTGATGAAAGAAATTAAGATTGAGTTCGACGAAGATCCACTGCGTGATGCGAGTGGATATTTCAGACAAACTGGTTAAAAGCTGGAGGGAAAAACATTTGATTTTATCCGAAAATCATTTTGGAAATGTACCCGAAATGTTATCGTTCACATGTCTACCTTTTCGCAAAAGTCACGTTGGTTCAAAACTCTAATTTTGAGGCACTGAGGGTGGTTCTTGTGCCGATCAATTTTCTTTCGATATCTTTTTCTACCAGTGACGTAATAGAAATCGCAGCTGATTAACCAATCACATGTCAAATCTTTCCGTGATCGAGCATAAAATAACACCTAAGGAAAAGCCGCCGGGAAAGAGAATCGGGTGGAAGTCACTTGAAAGTTTTAAATAGTCATACAAAATAATAAACATCTTGCCTGATTCTCGTAAACCTGGGATTTATATAAACTTTACTATTTTTCGACTCGGCCATGTGAAGAGCTCGACATCTGATTGGTGAACTGGATGCAAGTTTATCCTCCACGTTTAAATCGTCAATGAAAGCTCAAACAGTGCGATAATCGCCCCGTATATTTTACAGAATGTTAATGCT
This sequence comes from Uloborus plumipes, assembly GCA_038373865.1. Taxonomy (NCBI): domain Eukaryota; kingdom Metazoa; phylum Arthropoda; class Arachnida; order Araneae; family Uloboridae; genus Uloborus; species Uloborus plumipes. The sequence continues at coordinate 8,950 of JAXGGA010017442.1, read as the reverse complement.
CATATCAAGCATATCAATGTAATTTTTAGAAGGAAAACCGTTTTCGTTCAAATTGACTCCAGTAATCGCAGGGCTTAATTTGCGCGGGAGCGTATACAAACGTAGTCCCAGTATTTCTTTTCAATTTTTTGCCTAATTTTAAACACGCAACGGAGTCCTGGCTATTTAGGTATGAAAATAAGCTCTAATAGCTATATGACTGGCTCCTCAACTTCGTTTGTTTTAAATTAAGCCCTGCTAATGAGCTAACTTTGTTTTTTGGACAAAACGACTTTTGCCTGCACGTGGACGATACATGCATCCTAGTGTTACTATATTCGACATCATTATATCATATTTTTCATCTTGTTTACTGTCTTCTTGATCACTTCATAAGAGTTATATATTTTTTAATAAAATAAGTCAAACTCCACCAGGTGGCAGGCTCCGCACTATCAAAAATAGATGTTGTTTTTACAGCATAATACAGCTAATTTCATAGTCCCAAACTGTAAAAATTGAATATTTTACTGTAATAAACTGTAAATTTGCTAATTTAACAGTTTATTACTGTGCATTTTACAGTTTTAAACTGGAACCTCTGCTGCCAGTATTATACTGTTGTTTTTACAGTATAATACAGCTAATTCTGTGGTAAGAAACTAAAATTGCTGCTTTAGTTCGAAAGTGAAAATTCATATCAATTCGACCTTGCTCAAAAAAAAAAAAAAAAAAAAAAAAAAAAAAAAAAAAAAAAAAAAGAAAAGAATTTTTTAAAAACAATTTGAATGATTTACATGATTTTTTAAAGACCCTTTTACCAGCCAGTTTAATACTTTGTTCAAAAAGGCTGGTAAAAATTTAACGAATTATCCCTGTTAGCATCAAATAACATTGAAAAACAAGATTTAAAACAATAGAACTACTTTCTGTGAGAAAACAGAATCAACTGCATGTGATGAATACTGTAATGACTTGTTTTATGCCTCATAAAATAATGATGAAAAAAAGAACGCAAGTGATGATATTATCTTCCTAAAAATGAGAAATGTTTTTGAAGGAATGTTACCGGGGGACGTACATTTGTGAAATCACTTTGTTTTTAGAGCAATGTGCTTTATTTTAATGCATGTTTCGAAATTATGATTTTTTGAGGATATCTTTTGAATGCAACAGCTTTTTTTTTTTAATGTCAAACAGTGGAGCAATGGTTCATATGCAAACACAGTCCTTTTGTTGTTGAACTTTTTGTGCCATCTTTCTGGTTTCTTGAGCTACTTTTGTCGTCGGATATACAAAGTAAATTATTTGCTATCACTCAAATGTATATGTATTTCAACAATTGGACTAACACGACATAAGATCATGTCCATCAGACTGTTGCAATCTTCACTGATTGTCCAAATTTTAATCATATTCGTTCAAAATATCATTTTCATTCATCTTTGATGAAAAGCGATCTTTCTGCAATAGTGGGCCACACTGATAAGAAACAAGGAATTTTGGTCGATTAATTGAATCAGTGGTTAGTTAAATTAGTCGCTTTAATGAATCAAATTGTCGAAAACGGAACACCATCCATCTTTATTGAATTAACCGCTTGATAGAATCAGCATCTTTATCGAAACTGTATAGAACAAACGTGATTCATATGAGTGGTGGCTACTGTATTCAAATACACCGCATATCATTAAAATTTATTATTCAATCACTATTTATTTATTTCGTATTATGAGTGTCGATTCAGTTCGTTGAGTGATGAAGATTACTGAATTTATTTCCATGTAGTAAAGTAGAGTTGTATTATATATTGTATTCAAACGTTTCTTAGATTTCGCTGTCATTAAAAACTAAGCTTTTGAATCGTGGTTATTGATTTTAATTTTTCAAATCTAATTTTAGGACTTCCCATTACATGCTGTTCGGATTACGCAGAAGTTCGAATCTCGAGGGTTCGGATTTCTGAGGTTTTCTCCATTGCAACTAGATTCAAAAAAGTTTGACATCAGATTCGAAAAAAAAAAAAAAAAAAAAACGAAGCTGCAAACTTAATTGCTTGAAGAAAATAAATACCTTTGTGCGATAGATGTGAAGTTTAAATCCAACGTTAACGATGCACAACTATACAGGTATACTGCAGACACGTGTTTCGAGAAGTGTGAGCTTTAGGATGAAGAATCATGATTCTTCATCCTAAAGCTCACACTTCTTGCATTGAAAAAGGGGCTCCTTGTAGCCCCGAAACACGTGTCTGCAGTATACCTGTATATTTGTGCATCGTTAACGTTGGATTTAAACTTAATTGCTTGAGTTTAATCAAAAATAAAAATTACCCTCATCTACACATCTACCAAAAAAACAAAGAATCTTTATAATGACAACTACACTGGCGGAAAAAAAAAATCCCAAAACCAAGAAAGACTTGTGTTAGATAAATGAAATTAGGTAGGCGTGTTTATTTATACAACTAAAAGATAACATCGATTGAAATTTCGTGTTCCGCGCATAAGTGTGGCGCAGCTGGCGTCACTCAGAACGTACAAATAAGGCTTGTTTTAAAAGCGTGTTGTGAAGCTCGTGTGTATTATTTTTCCGTGAAATTTGACGAATTGCGTTCATGTTAGCCAGGAATATCTTTAAGAAGACGAAGAAGCCATTATCAACAGCTCACCGAGTTTAAACCAGGTCGTACAATTTGGCTACGAGAAGGGGGATTTTCATTTCGCGATATTGCAGAAAGACTTGGGTGGGAATGTTTCCACCATGCATGATTATTGGAAGCTATGGGCAAGGGATGGTACTACCTCAAGATGATCGAGTTCCGAGCTGCCACGTGGCACGACTGAGAAAGAAGATCGCCGAATCTTGCGTACGGCTGTGGCGCATCGTAATGCATCTGCGGCTGACATTCGAGCTGCAGTTGGTACCGTCGGGACCCAAGGAACGGTAAGGAACTGTTTACTTCAAGGACAGCTCCGAGCCAGGCAGTGTGTAGCCGGTATTCCATTGACTGCAAACCATTGCCTTTTCCGACGGCAATAGTGCCACGACAGAGCTCACTGGAGGTCGGAGATCTGTTGTAATTTTTGATAAAAACAGATTCTGAATTAGTGCCAGTGGTGGCTGTATATTGGTCAGAAGGAGGCCAGGGAACCGCCTGCATTCAAGCGGTCTACGAGCCTGACACACGGGACTCACACCTGGAGTTATAGTCTCTGGAGCAATTTCCTACGACAGCAGGGGCATTCTTGTGGTTATCCCAAACTCACTGACTGAAAATTTGTCATCAGTCTGTTAATTTAACCAGTAGTACAGCCCTTCATGAGTAGCATTCAAGGGAGCGTTTTCCAACCGGATAACGCTCGCCCTCACATCGCTGCTGTAATGCAATGTGCTCTACAGAGTGCTGACATGTTACCATGACCTGCAAAATCACCAGGTCTGTCTCCAATTGATAACGTATGGGATATCATGGGATGGCACCTCCAGCATCATCCACAGTCAGCAATGACGGTCCTAGTATTGACACAGCAAGTGCAACAAGCATGGAACTCCATACCACAAAATGTCATTCGGCACCTGTATGACATAATGCATACACGCTTGCAGGCTTGCCTTCAAAATTCTGGAGGTTACACCCTCTATTAAATTAACATAATTTCACATTTGCACAACATTTTCTTGAGCTTAAACTAGCCAGTGATTTTGTACATTTAATCAATTAAACATGTTAACTAGACAATTGCATTACCCAAATTTCATTACTCTACGGCAATTTTTTCTTGGTGTTGGGATTTTTTTTTCCGCCAATAATTTTACCGATTGTTAAGAATGTTTCAGCACATCATGCAATTTAGAAAACATCCCTTGACTGTTCTTCCAGAAGTATTTAAAGATGGAAGCCTGAATGAAGCAGGATGGAATGATGTTTGCCATGGAGAATTTAATATGAACTCATAAGTCACGATTTCGTGAGCCTTCTGATCATTGACGCTCACGCGATGGTAGAGAATTTTATTTGTAGCAGGAAGAGATCTCGTTTTTAGCGTAAAGCTTAGAATGTTTGATTTAGTAATTTTCAAAGAGAAGTTGTTTCTGTTTAATGTGATCGCAGTTTATGTTACTGTCTGTCCATGAAAACCGCGCCTAGCACTCGCGAACAGTTCCACTTAAAAAAGCGTGGATGGGTTGTGGGTGATAAATTTCCAAAGTTTTCAATTTAAAACTTGCATTTGTTATCCTTTTGACATATTCAACTAAACTATGTACTTGAAATTAGCATAGTTCCACGTTGTTTGATATAGTTCCAAATGCTTTTTATTCAGGGACGTCATTTGAAGTTTTTCCAGGGGGGAGGGGCAAAGGGTCCAAACACAGTGCAATTTCATTGGAAAACACAAAAAAAAACCACGCCCACTTATATGTAAATACATTGATTTCTCAAAGTCAGGGGGGGGGGACAAATTGACCCCCCTGCCCCCCTAAATGACGGGCCTGCTTTTATTATTCTTCCTCTTATTGTTATTTTACCTAATACCCATATTTTGTAAAGATCAGAGAAGACGTGACGCATGCGTAAATGCGTGGAAGGTTTTACCAAAGAAGATCAAACATTAATCGCTTATTGTCAGTGGCGCACCCAGGTTTTTACCTGGAAGGGGCTAGATTTTTTAAAAATGAACTTTGATGTGTGAAGTGAGATACAAATTTAGTAAAATTTCAACAACCTTCCCTCTCAGATTTATATAGATTTTTCACAGCTTTCTTTTCAGTAAATTTCATCACACGCTGTTATTTTAATTCACTGCTAACTTTATAAAACTTAAGGGAAAAGTAAAATAGTGCTCTTTCTGTGTTCAGTACTTTCTCTCTCCATCTATCGAACTACAAAATCAGGTTAAATCTTTTAATGACAAAAGACACACAGCAACATAATAATGCTCAAATTAAGAAAAAATCTGCATAAAGAAAGCTGCAACGAATACTATTTTTTAAAAAAGCAAACGACGTTGGCTAATTAGTGGTGAACAAGTCTCTTGGGATATATGATTTTTAGAACAGCCGTATGTTAAGTGAAAGAATTTTTAATCACTTTGTAAAGTTTCCAACGTTAAAGAAAAACAAACGCAATTTTATGCTTTCTCCTTGGCCTGGTAATGGAGATCTTGTCCCTTCCTGAATACCGCCTGAATCTCTGGGAGGGGCTTAAGCCCCTTAGCCCAGGGGTGCGCCACTATTTATTGTTATCAAAATCACTTAGTCTCGATTTTCTCTGCACTGGAAAAAAAGGAACTTGTTTTAACAGTATAATACTGGCAGCCGAGGTTCCAATTTAAAACTGTAAAATGCACAGTAATAAACTGTAAAACTAGCAATTTTACAGTTTCTTATTGTAAAGTTAAAAAGTTTACAGTTCATTGACGTAAAATTTATCTGTATTATACTGTAAAAACAACAGTATAATACAGGCAGCAGCGGTTCCAGCTTAAAACTGTAAAATGAACGGTAATAAACTGCAAAATTTGCAGTTTATTATTGTAAAATTAGCAATTTTACAGTTTAGTACTGTAAAGTTAGTAATTTTACAGTTCATTACGGTAAAGTTGGGTTACTTGGACCCTAAGGGGTTACTTGAGCCCATTACAGTAAAATGATAAAAACTGTAAATCTAGGTTAGGTACTTATTAGTTGAAGACTTGCATGTAGTTCCTCGTTTCTCCTCTAGGTAGAAGCACTCTGCATAGTCTCTAATGCTAGTACCAAACCCAGATTTTATCATTTTACTGTGGGCTCGAGTAACCTCCTTGTGGGTCCAAGTAACCCGACTTTACGGTACTGTAAAATTAGCAATTTTTACAGTTTATAACAAAAAATTATCTGTATTATACTGTAAAAACGACATCTATTTTTTATAGTGTATTCATTTCATTCTCTATGCTTGTTAAAATTATTTATTCAAGTGATCATTGCATCGTTTAATGTTATCAGTTTTAGAATCAAGGCTTTCATTCACTCAAGATTTTGCTAAAAAGATGCGCAGGAAACTATGAAATGATGGAGAATATTTCAGATAAGATGTCTCAAAAGTTCGAGTTATGGATAAAAATGGATCAAAATATTTTTGTAGGTCCGACATTAACGTTAGGAAATTTTTATCAAATCGTGTGTGTTGTAGGAAAACAGAAAAAAGATGGAACTAATGAGTCAGGTGAAGGATACCTTGACGTTGAACCACCTCCTACAAATGCTGAAACGAAGACAGAGAGCTTTGATAGTGCACTGCAAAAAAAGAACTGTTGTTTTTACGGTATAATACTGGAAGCCGAGGTTTCAATTTAAAACTGTAAAATGCAGAGTAATAAACTGTAAAACAAGCAATTTTACAGTTTATTACCGTAAAGTTAGCAATTGTTCAGGTTATTGCCGTAAAATTTAGCAATGTTATACTGCAAAAACAACAGTACAATATTGGCACCCGAGGTTCCAGTTTAAAACCGTAAATTGTGCGGTAATAAACTAAACAAGAAGTTCTGTCAAGAACTAAACGAGCCTACTTTCCCTTACATCGACATCGGCATTCTAGCATCTGATCATTATTCTCTTAATTATCTGAGACTAAAAATTATGTCAAACATACCTTTTTAGTACTTAAAGCTGATTTCTAAAAGCAAAATATACCCCTCTCATCAGATGAAATAGACACATAAAAAGTAAATAAATAAATAAATAAAGTTTTGTCGCACTTTTTAAAGAATGTAGCTGTTACAGTCCTTCCGTAGAAAAATTCCTCAATTGTTTTCAAAAAAAAAAAAAAAATTAAAAGTACAAAGTCCATCAAAACACATTTTATCAAAGAAAGAAAATAATTAAAAAAAAAAAAAAAACTCGTCTGTTGATAAAATGTCTCAAATTTCACTTTTATTCCGTTGCCAGTTGTTAAATAGAAATAAAGAATAAAATGCCCTCGTGAATGAATCATTTTTGTTACAAAAAATCGTCTGCCAATAATAATAATAATAATAATAAATAAAATAAAACAAATGAATAAATAAACAAAAAATCGTCTGCACAGTCAGTCATTTCTTTTTCTGAGCCTGCATTTCCGCCATGTTTGTGGAGTCGGAGTCGGAATCAGAGTCCTCACAGAAGATTATTCAGAAAAGTATTTTACAAACATTATTTACGAAAACCCTTTTCTTACAAAGTTAGTTTGAAGGAAATCCGACTTTAAGTTCAGGATCAACATTAAGTTCCCCGTAGGCGCTAATGTTACATTTTTTTTCTGAACGGTTCAATATTGAACGAAAAATGGTTTAAATCAAAAAGCGAAATATGGGAATGAGCCTCTCCGAGATCTTTCCTACAAAAAAAAGTTTATTCCATTCTGATGGTTCACTCAGAAGTTATTAGGTGGGTAAAGGTTGCTTGAACAGTTCAATGTTGAAAGAAAAAATGTTCAAATTGAAAATTTAAATACGGTAATGAAGTATCCTTGCTGAGATCCTTCGAACAAAAAAAAAAAAAAAGTTTATTTAAATCGGACTGTTCACTCAAAAGTTATTAGGGGTGAGAGCTTGTTTGAACGGTTCAATGTTGAACGAAAAATCGTTCAAATCGAAAATGTAGATACGGGAATGAAGTATCCTTGAAAAGATCTTTCGAACAAAAAAAAGTTTGTTCAAATCGGACTGTTCACTCAAAAGTTAGCATCGCGGGACAGGTTGTTTGAACGGTTCAAAGTTGAACCAAAAATTGTTCAAATCGAAAAATCAAATATGGGAATGAGCTGTACTCGCCGAGATCTTTCCAACAAAAAAAAGTTTGTCCAAATCGGAATGTTCATTCAAAAGTAATTAGGGGGGACAGACAGAGCGACAGACCGACCGACACACAAATCCCCCATCTCAATACCCTACTTTCAAATTTTTAATTTTTCGATATTCATTTTACCTTTTTATTTTTTTTACTTGGCGATATTTTTTGCACTTGGCGATATTTTTTTTTAACTTGGCGATATTTTTTTGACTTGGCGATATTTTTAAGATGCATTAAACTACTTTAAATACTTTTTTCGTCTTTTTTTTATTTTTAACGGGAAAGTAGGCTAAAAATTAGCAATTTTACAGTTTATTACCATAGAATTAACTGTATTATACTGTAAAAGAGTCATTCCGACGAAAATAGTACAAATCGTCGCCACCATGCTAAACTAACGAATGTGAAAATCGGCACTTTTCAGGAGAGCCAAAACACTGCATATAACTTATTCCCACCTGACGTGTTTAGTTATTTTCAACTTTTAAACTTTTATAGATACCTTTAAGTGTAAAACTATCGTTCGAAAGTATTATTTTAATTATAATTATTTCTAAAATTTGAGCTTGAAAAATGAATTTGAAAAACGCGATTTTTCACATTCGTTAGTTTAGCATGGTGCCGACGAAATCATGTCTGAAACTCTTAACTTAGGATAATCGATTTAAATTATTTCCACCAACTAATCATTTTTTTTATTGAATTTATATTTATTTGTGTGTAATGATGTGTAAATAACTAGTACATGACTCATTTTTGAAAGGATTTCAAATATTTTGATCATTTTGGTTAACAGAGTGGACATACAGGGTGTCCTCTCCAATCGTGGACCAATAGCTAATTTCTAAACCGTTAGAGATAAGCATATTTATTTAGGAAAAAACCTCCAAATTACGAAAGGAATTTTGGGTCCATTCAATGGTTTTCAAAAAATCAAATTTTGAAAGTGTTACGAAATTTAAATTTTTATAAAGCCCCCCAGTCCTATCAATCATATTTAGTAAAACATTCTTGACACTAACGTTTAAAACTAAAAAAAAATCACTCTTCTACCACAAAAATTGACCGAGTTATGACGTTTTGAAAAATCAAGATTTTGAAGGATTTCGCATACGGTCCCTTAAGTGATCTCTCGATGACGTCATGAAATAATGCA
>JAXGGA010017441.1:0-24345 GCA_038373865.1 Uloborus plumipes | reverse complement strand
CTTTAAAAATGAGCTTGTCATACAATCCTATTCAACTTTCAGTAAGTAAAACCAGTGTTAAAAAATAAAATATGCTTATTAATAGGACGAGAATTCGAGAGAAAAAAAGTCTGCTTTTCAGTTCTTGGTAAATTACATTAAAGATTAAAAGTCAAGATGTAGGTGCTTTTTTTTTTTTTTTCTATAATTTTGCATCATGCCTTTTATTTTATGGTTATCAAATAATTCTTTCAAACTTATTTTTAGCACGCACTGTCGGCCAGCTTAAACGAATACTGTCGGTTCCAAGAAATATTATTTGATTAAACGGGGTATTCAATAAAGCGGAGATCTTTAACATTACGTCTATGGCATCGGTTCCGAGATATTTTATTCGTATAAGCTGGGTATTCGTATATCCGTTACCCGATTAAGCGGGGATGACAGTATGTTCAAAATATTTTGCGTTTAAAAGTGCAACTAATTCGATTCAATTTCTAAATATCGCAGGTCTCCTGCAACAAAAGGCCAGCTTTTTTATTGAACTTGACCGTATTCTTAATCCATCAAACCAATGAACTTCCATTCATTTGAAAGACTTGTTAAGCAGGTTCTATGCTCTCATAGGCATGCATTCAAGGTAAAGAATTAAGAATGGCTTATGCTTAAAACCTTAAGCCAAGTAATTAAAAGTGCGTGTTTCTATTTTGGATTGTTTGCTTACTTCGGTGTTTTTCTTTGATGTTTCTCTTTTATTAGAGCTAGTCTTTCTTCGTTTTTTCAAATAATTTATTGAGAAATGTAGGGGGGGGGGGGGGTTGAAAATTTGAATTTAAATTTGAGCTATAAGGTCGCATGTTTTGTGTTTGTGTATGAGAAATCTTATTGTAGAATACTTTCTGTCATCTTTAGGCTTGCTAATGTGAAGCACAATGTAGTAATGCAACAAAAAATGATGAAAAATAGTTTCCTAGGTAAAATTATTCTACGAAAAGAATGATTTTATTTTGGGTGTCGGATGACTACAAACTGCGCTTGACGGAAAATAATTAATTTTTAGATATCTCGCTTTGCGTCATAAGTTTTTGAAAGGCAGGAAGTAATTGCCACGTTCCATTAATATTTGGTGCCGCAAATAAGGTTTAAAAAAAAACAGTAATGCAGGGGGGATTGTGTTCCGGTATTTTACCGGATTTCCGGTATTTTCATGATCGATTCTGGTATTTTCATGTTCGGAAATACCGGAAATAAAATATTTTTAATTATGCTTTTGTCTTCCCACCTTCGGTATTTGTTTTTAATTTTTCGAATTTTCGGTGATTTTCCGATAATTACTAATAATATTCATCAAACAAAAATGTTAAAATGCCATTCTATTTTTTTGACTAAAAGCTATTTGAAACTATTCGAATGTATGAAATGTGTCTTGTTTGTTTGAAAGGCAATTTATTATTAAATATGTATAATTATAAAATTAGGTGTGCTTAAATAATAGGGGCCTTGGTTTTTTGAACCCCCCCCCCCCACCTCACACACACATTTTCTCTTCAAAACTTTCAGGTATTTTTTCATGAACTCACAATCACCCCTGGTAATGTCTCCCCCCCCCCCCCTTTCTCTCTACAACCTAACTATTTGCTGCGATATAAAATATCTCTTTGGGTTAAAATAAATGTTTACGTGATTTAAAACAAATAAAGCAGCTAATGCTCAAGCAAAACAATTGAAATTGATAAGAATTTTAAATAACTTCGATTTTTATTTTTAAAATACTGTAGAATCATTTTACAATTGATTGTGAGTATCATTCACACATAAATATGATTGAAAATATTTAACTTTTTATTAAAAATATATCTGGATTTTGATTAATAATGACAACAAATAATTCAAAAGTAATATCATAATTATAACATTAAAAAATAATAAGTTTTGCTTGAAGATATCTGATATGTATCTAAATTTCAGATAGACACTAAAATATGTCATTTTAAATATTTAGAAAAATATGTTTTCGAGTCATAGTAAAAAATAACTTTCATCGGGGAATCATCCATACACTTTTTTGCTCAAAAATAAAAATTTTGTGTACACCGACTTTAAAAAAAGAGCCAGAAAAATTCATAACATTCATTACAAATATATTTTTGCAGACTTTTAAGTGTGCATGATTGATTGCAAGAATCGTAGTTTTGAAATGACGACATTTTTATCTTTTGCAGTTCATTTTAACGCTTCATTTTTTGACTGTCTGTTGCTAAATTCACAATTATCGGTATCAATTATTGTTTTGAACTTCTTCTTCATCTAATATTAATCTTCTAAAATAATCAAAAGATAAACATTTTTCTTTATTTGTTTTAAAGTATAGCTTCGTCTTGCCTTATGAACGTTTTAGAAACGGTTACAAAAAATATTTTTCTTTGTTGACGAACTTCTAAATTTCTGATAAGCAATCTGAACTAACTGGAAAACGCGCTCAAGGTTTCCGTTCGGTTTTTACTTTTTTGTCCCCCAATTATTTAAATCACCTATTCATCCTAAGCCCTTACCCTAAGTAAAATGTTTTTAGTAAAGCAAATGCTTGTCGATATGAATTCGAAATTTAAAAAAAAAAAAAAAAAGCATGCAGTGAAACCTCTCCGAGCGGCCAACCCCTTCGTTCCGTAAAAATTTAGTCGCTCATAAGAGTTTTGGTTATTAAATTCGAACTAAACCACTAATGATATAATTTAACGCTTTAAAATAATTTTGAAGCAAATAAGAAAATCAATTGTACACACAAACACACTTTTTTTTTTTACATTATATGACATTGACGCATTAAGAGGAAGTCTTATTTTGTTGTAAATTTAATTTTAAAACAGTAAAACCGGATTCCGTGCAAAAAAAAAAATGTAAATGTCATTATTAGATCACAAAATAACTAATTTTAAAATGATATCTATTAGATATCACTTCAACCAAAACGCATACATACACATTTTCTCTTTAAAACTTTCAGGTATTTTTCATGAACTCACAATCACCCCTGATCCAAATAATCCAATTAATTATAATTTCGTGGCGAAACTTAATAGCACGATCATGAAGCTTAATTAGAAGGACAGGGGACAATAATGTGTGGAAATTTTCAAGTAGTCCGTCTGTTTTGTACATAATTTTCTTGTTTATTTTTTGATCGATGCATTATTGCAGGCCTGTCATTTAGGGGGGCAGGTCGGGGTTCAATTGCCCCCCCCCCCTTGGCTTTAAGAAATCAATGTATTTACATATAATTGGGCGTGGTTTTTGTTGTTTTCTGGTGAAATCGTATTGTGTTTTTACCCTTTGCCCCCCCCCCCCCACCCCAGGAAAATTTGAAATGACGTCCCTGCATTATTGTATGGTTTCCAAACGAGGAAAACATCTACTGCATGGCAGGAAATGAAAATTATCTTTACCATGTGTAACGCCCACTAAATATATTTATCGAAAGCTCTTTCTTTGACCTCAAAAAGCGCCGAGAAACAATGTCAACGCAGTCACTCAGTTCTAACTTTCCTTAATCGAAAAAATGAGAGAAATCAACCTTTATGTTTGCTTGTTTGTTGATTTTAAATTCAATACGGTATTATAACTTGTATATTTATTAAAAGGTAGAGTAATTGTGGTTAAGTGTGTGCATTATTAGTGAGATTTCACCTAACTTAGGATATTTTATTTTTCACTTTGTATAGGAATTCAGAAACAAGTAAGGAAGAAAACTTACGGAGCTAGCTTTAATAATAAATAAAAATCTAGCATGTCGGTTAGTCCACACAATATTTATTAAAATGCACATGCAAATAGTACGTGCCTTCAAGAAGATTTAATAGAGAAGCTCGTTAAGAAGGTTAACTTAATTTTTAAAAATATCATAAGGGAGTGGAGGATGAAATGTGTGCTTTTTTGTTGCTAGTATTTTTTTTTCTGTCATGATAAATATTTTTTCAGCCAGAAGTAAAAACTTTTCGTTCTACATTGTCGTTTGCTTTTATATCTACTAGCGGTACCCGCACGGCTTTGCCCGTGGTATAAAATTAAAAGTGCATTTGTAAAATAATTGATATAGCAGAAAAAATGCTCTATTTTAGTTTTATTCAAATATAATTCCTTTAAAGTGATATAAAGATCTGATATGGACCCCACACTACTTAATTTTACGTGTAAATTTCTTAGTAGATGCGTTAAGTGCTAAAATAGTGCTTGGAGTGAGCAAGATAACAATTCAAACATTTGTATCCCTAGATTGCTACGAAACAATGCAAAAAAATGTTTTACAATGATTAATCTCCTAAATATCGTCGATTTTAACATCATTCAGTGGATTTTTCGCAAAATATCGCCAACAGCGCCAAATTGAACCCAAATCAAAAAAAAAAAAAAAATTTCGCCAATTTGGCGTCAAATACTTAGCGATCAAAAGCTTGGCGATATATCGCCAAGTGGTCGCGCCAATTCATATCACTTTTGTTAACCAATTCATATCACCTTGCATTGAAAACACTGATTTACCCGATAAATGGGGTAAAACACCCCCTTGGAACATTCGAATGCAACCCCAAGGGAGATGGACAAAAATAAGCCAAAAGAGAAAATAAGAACAATTTTGTTGATAACAGAAACCAACAGAAATCTTACCAAAGTTTAAAAGAAGAAGAAAGTTTTCTTTCCTAGCTTAAAAAACAAAACAATACATTTTCCGAAATGAAACACTTTAAAAAAACGATGCAATATCGCAATTGATACGATATTTCGTTAATCTGTGCTTTAGGTACCCTTTTCTCGCTAAATGAACGATAGGCGCGCCAAGCGTGGTAACCCTAGCTATTTGGCGTAGTTGACTTTTTGAAAACGCGCCAAGCAGGGTCCCAAAGCATCTTCACCGCTTCACCGGGAAAAAGACAGGGTTGCCAGAGAATTGGAACAAAAAAAAACTACGCCTCCTCTAAAAAAAATATTACAAAATACTACTGTTTCCAAACGTTGCCAAAATCAATGTTGCTGAAATGCGAAATCTATGAAAATGAAAAAAAAAAAAAAATCCGCCAAATCTTTTAATTAAGTCATTAGTGTATTGGAAACAGGGTTGCCAGAAACATACTACGCTCCTTATTTGGGCCGAAAAAATACTACCGTAGAATCAAAAATACTACGTCTGGCCGTAGCCTACGAAGATAGACGCTGGCAACCCTGGAAAAAGAAAGAAACAAAAATAAGTATGAACACGTAACCATAGTAACAACATGAAAAATTGATTTCCGTTGATAAAATAATTCATTTTATCTCTCTTTTCAAACAAATTTTATTCTAAAGTTCAACCATTTTAGAATCGTTTGGCTTGCTTTACTGAAGGTAAGCCTTGAATTTCGGGATTCTAAAAACAATTGTTACAGCTCTCCTGATGATCGTAGAAACTTCGAAAAAACTTCATTTTGTGCAGAAAATTCCAAGCTTTCGAATGACATAAGACTTGAAAATGTGTGTGAAATATTTCTTCCCTATTTTATCGAATTTCCGCTAAGAATTCGAATAGAAAAAGAACGAAATGGAATTTTCGAAAAATCGCTTCGAGGTGCAAAACTACATGCTACAAACTAATTTTGTGCCAAGAGTAATCTGTGAAAAGATCCGGGATTCTTCTCCAATTTTTATTGATAAATTTCATTTATAGGGGAATTACTTTTGCGCTTATGTAAATACACTGCAAAAAATTGATGATGTTTTTACAGAAAAATACAGCTAATTTTATAGCAATTTTACACTAATAAACTGTAAAATTGCGATTTTCTCTATCTCTACTAATAATAAAGCTGAAGGTTTGTCTTTCTTTCTTTCTTTCTGTCCTTCTTTCTGTCTGTTACGCGCGTAGCACCCAAACCGTTCGATCGATTTTCATGCCACTTCACACAAAATTAGTTTGTAGCATATAGTTTTGCACCTCGAAGCGATTTTTCGAAAATTCCATTTTGTTCTTTTTCTATTCGAATTCTTAGCAGAAATTCGATAAAATAGGGAAGAAATATTTCATACACTCCTTCAAGTCTTATGTCATTCAAAAGCTTGAAATTTTCTGCACAAAATGAAGTTTTTTCGAAGTTTCTACGATCATCAGGAGAGCTGTAACAATTGTTTTTAGAATCCCGGAATTCAAGGCTTATCTTCAGTAAAGCAAGCCAAACGATTCTAAAATGGTTAATGAAATGAATTATTTTATCAACGGAAATCAACTTTTAATGTTGTTACCATGGTTACGTTTTTATTTCGTTTATTTATTTCGTTCTTTTTCCATTAATAATTTTAAAAATGTATTTGTTTTTGTAGCAATCCAAACTCCAAGCCTTATTAAAATTAGTCAAATGAAATATAATAAAATCGTGATAAGATGGCACCTGTCAATCAAATGAGAAATCGAGTCCTTTCTTTAAAAAAGGTAGAGAAGGAAGAAACTGACGCGTACCATTTTGTGAGTTTAGAGATATTTTAGCGATTTGATGAGTTGTGTAGAAGAGGGAAACATTGTTTAACTAAATGAGGTCAAAAAAGAAACAACATGATAGTAAACCATTCTAAATTTATCGTCTGGCAAAACATATTTTATTTCCTTTTTTTTATTTCAATATAAATTGCAGTAAATGGCTTGAGTGAACGAATTTGGCTTTTAATTTATCATTTGCTGGTTGATGTTTGTCGATGTTTATTGTTTTTATTATCATGGTGAAGAATAATGCACGAAATTTCTACTATTTTGTTTTTGAAGTTAGGAAAGAAAACTTTCTTCTTTTTTTAAACTTTGGTAAGATTTCTGTGAGCAGCAAAATTGTTCTTATTTTCTCTTTTGGCTTATTTTTGTGCACCTCCCCTTGGGGTTGCATTCGAATTTCCCCAAGGGGGTTTTTACCCCTTTTATGGGGTAAATCAGTGTTAATTTCAATACAGACAAAAGTGATATGAATTGGCGCGAGCACTTGGCGAAATATCGCCAAGCTTTTAGTCGCGAAGTGTTTGACGCCAATTTGGCGACATATCTCCAAGTTGGCGGCAAATTTGGCGAAAAAATTTATTTTTGTTATTTGGGTTCAATTTGGTGCTATTGGCGATATTTTGCGAAAAATCCACTGAATGATGTTAAAATCAGCGATATTTAGGAGATTAATCATTGAAAAACATTTTTTTGCATTGTTTTGTGGCAAACTAGGGATGTAAATGTTTGAATTGTTATCTTGCTCACTCCAAGCACTATTTTAGCACTTAAAGCATCTACTAAGAAATTTACACGTAAAAGGAAGTAGTGTGGGGTCCATGCCAAATTTTTATATCATTCTTTAAAAGAATTATAGTTGAATAACTAAAATAGAGTATTTTTTCTGCTATATCAATTTTTTACAAATGAATTTTTAATTTTATACCTCGGGCAAAGCCGTGCGGGTACCGCTAGTTACAGTAATAAAATGTAAAATAGCTAGTTTTACAGTTTATTACTGTGCTTGTAGTTTTAAACTGGAACCTCTGCTGTCAGTATTATACTGTAAAAACAAGTTTATTTTTAATACGCTTTTATTAGTTTCACATGTGGGTTTGCTTGTTTGTAACTGAATAAAAGATAAATTCACGTTCTTTACAAACATAAAAGTAATATATTTAATACCATTATTAATTCTAAAGGCTCTATATTGCATGTTGATGTATTTATTATAAGTGCATGTAAACTTAGCGGATATTCAACAGTTTTGAAAATCCTCTTTTTAATTATTGGATTTACTCTAAAAACGTATTTTCTAGTTTTTTAAAATTATATTTAGGATTATTAGCAGTATATTTCATGATTGTTTTTTAATTGTTATAATTATCATTGATAATTTCTAATTTCTTTCTGAGAACGGAGCCTGAAATTAGGCAAAGTTCTTCCTCCCAGATGATTTCTTAAGTTTGTCTCGATTTCTTTCAACGTATCAAAAAAAAAAAAAAAAAAATCAATGTACTTTAAATTGCTCCAGCAGTAATTGAACTCCATGACTATCTCTTAACTCATCAGTCGTTTGATGTATTTCTTAAATAATCTTTTGTTCGTCCATCCAATCCCTTCCTCGATTACAGTGCTATGTCCTTTTTTCTTCTCCTTCTTCTCCTCCTGCCCTTAAATCGTTTTTCCCTTTGATACGTGGGCGGTGGCTATTTTTGCCGAGAAGCAGTATTTATCTTGTTAAAAAGTTCTTTGAGCCGCAGTAGAAGGAAAACTCCCAACCTCGCATCATCACCATGTGGTGCCAGAGAGTCGAACTTGCTGCACCTCTTGTGTAGTAGCACTTGAGGAAAGGGAGTGACAGTTCCTTTTTCTTCTTTTCGTGTGCATTTTGGACACGAACTAATTTGACGCAAAAGCGAATGCCTGCAATATTTGCCTGAGAGATTAAAAAATAAACTGAAGCATCAAGAAGTGTATCAGATCTGAGGATTTTCCACTTTCCGTAAATTTCATCGTATACGCGTTTGTTAATTTACTGCAATGATCTTTCGCTCATGCTTCGACAAAAGGCAGTGGTGTAGTCGATGGGGGACGCAGGAAAACGGGGCCCCACTCTACACTTTTTATACACGCGTTTATACACCGTACTAGCGTCTCCCAGTTTTTAATTTTAACTGAAGCTTCTCCTCTCCCCTCCACCCGATTTTTTCCAGCAAACATCACCGGTACAAGAAAAGAACAAAAAAAAAAATAAATAACGCTTGATTCAGCAATGAAATTCATATTCATTTCAGATAAACTATGTTAAAAAAATTTCAAGAAAGGAGCAAAAACCTACTCGTTTTGTTGTCATATTTCATAATTGTAAAAAAATGCATAAACTAAGAAAACATAGGTTTTTTTTTTTTTTTTTCAAACTTATATACACAGATGTGGTAATAAAATATTCTTGATAAAGGAGTAGAATGACAAATGCAACATTAAAAACGAAAAATACTGGTAAAAATTTAACATTACTAAAAAGGAACGCAATGTATGCCATTATTACCGATAAGAGTAAAATAATAATAAATTATAACAACAAAACGAAAAATGTAGCTAAAATGAAGCATTACAATGAAGGAATTAGTTTTTGATTGTTTCAAAAGGAACGTCGAAATATTTCTCTCTTCATAAACAAATTGTGGCAGTTCTTAACAGCACATGTCGCATATATATGCATGTAATTTGATATCACTATCTGAGTAAATATTTGCTTCAAAACAATTTCAAAGGCAAGAAGGTTTTTGTAATTGTTAAGTAATGCCTTTGTAAGAAATCAATAAATGTATTTATGCACTAAAAAGCAAAATTATGAACAATAATGTTGAAAACAAAAAATTTGCGACAAAAAAAAATTCATATATAAGCGTTTTGTTGTTACTAAGAACGTGTGTGGTTTTTATTTTTTCAAATTTTGTGCTTTGGTAACGTTATTGTTTATAATTTTTAATGTCATTTCGTTTTCCGTAGCCTCAATTTTTTTAACTAAGGTTATAATTTGGTTGAAGTGTATTTACCAAAGACAGAAAATATCTTCAAATGAGTTATGCATGTTTCTCATGCGTCTGTTATTAACCTTTACATCTAGGGAGGTCTTCAGCAATGTTTTTAATTTTCAGCTTGTGAAGGTTAAACTAGTCCACCTCGCATGATAGCACGATGATTTACCATTTTTCGTTCAAATTACAGTCATTTCGGTGAAATTCGAGTTTTCGTTTTCCCTCTCCGAAATCCTTAATAAAGCCCTGTTTGGGGGAGAACTCGCTCGTGCACTTTCTTTGCTTCTCCCACTTCCCTTGATTCAATTCCGTCAAGCAATCCTTTGTTGTTATGTCAAAAGTTCGGCAATTTACCGCTGCCATCATCCCTGCTGCAATTGGGTGTGAAGTCTTGGGGAACGATGATTCATCTCCGAATGTAACGAGAGCCATTAAATCAACGAATCTGTCAAAGAGGAAGATCCACGAGGAAGAGCGAGATTAAGGGGATAGGAAACATTTCTCTTCCCCAATTACTTTTCCGCCTTCTGTAATAATCCAGCTGCGGTGTAATGGATTCGTCTTACTGGAAGAATGGCACAAAAAATAAATTACAGCGTTATTATTTTAAGTAGAAAATGGAAAAATTGGCGAGTGAACAAGAATGACACTCCCTCCCTTTTGTGGCTCTCCAAAATAATAGCGCTTTTAAATTCTTCATACCAAGTTAACTGCCTATTACAGTGCTTAATAAAGAATGGGCTCTTAAAAGTTTTAATATTTTCTAATATGAAGGTGCTTTTCTCATATGAAAATCAATTTAACTGATTTTGTTTGCACTTGGTGATGTATCGCCAAATTAAGCGACAAAAATGAGATTCCACATCCCATGTCAATTAAGCTTATTAATTAACTCTTTGGTTCTTTCTTTTTTCAATTTGCAAAACTATTGTAGCATACTTCATTTCATTTCCAAGGTTTTTGATTAATCTATATTATTTGTTAAGTTTGCTATAGTCACGTGATATTGCTTTTTTTTTCTTTCGAATCGACCGCGTTTCATTGCGTTCTTCAGTGATCAAAATTGTTTTAAGGTAGTAAGTAGTCTGGTAACTTGGGTTCAAAGAATCGAAAAAAAAAATTTTTTTTTTTGCTTAATTTGAAAGTGCAATGTCTTGAGAATATACTGTAAAAATTTCAGACAGAAATTCGAAATATTTTGGGAGTTATAACGAGTTTCCTAGAGCGCCTCGGAGTTTGTTGTTGCACTTTAAACGCGTTTTTCTCAAAACATTGTTTTTCTGGTCGGCCCGGGTCCCAACTTTTTTTCTACTGAACCGATTGCTTTCAAATTTCAACAGACTGTTCTACACACTTATTGTTCTCGTCGGTACTAACGAGAATTTTTTTCATCCCTAACTTTTTATTTTTCAACCGTTTCTTTGCTAAAATAAAAGGATTTTTTTTTTTTTTGAAAGTCCGCCATTTTGTTATTTACCCTTGAAATTTAACTTCAGTAGTTCCGACCAGAATGACATGTCTATAGATTAAGAATAATCAAGAATATTTGATTTCAGATAACATCAAGAGCCGAAATCACCCGGGTCACCCACGTGCTTTTTTTTTTTTTTTTTTTGAGGTTCCAACTTCGAGTGACAATAATAATAGTAATAAACTATTAAATTTTTTCAAATCCTTCTTTTTTTTACATTTTCAATATGTAAATAAAAACACTCTTAATATTCAAGATAATTCATCTTTATTTCCCTATAAAAAACCACCCTCCAAAGAAGTCATGAAAATAGGCATAAGTTACCAGACTACTACCTTAAATAAACTCGTAAGTAACCTGACAAAAAATCGTTGAATAAGATTGAATTTTAAAGCATAACTTTTTCATTTTGTTCGAACCAAAGGAAATTGTGCATTCACGAAAAAATTATCACTCAAATTTCTACCTAAATTTCCATTTTAATCACCCCTGTATGAACGTAAACTTTTTATGGGCACGTCCGTACGTACGTATGTACGTTCAAAAGTGCGGGCAACCAAAATATCTACTTCGAACTACCCTGAGTCAATGTTAACTGAGCTTTTTTGGGGCGCCTTTTTACGCAACGTATGTATTATATACATCTCCCCAGAATTCAAAAATTCTTCGTCGTACAAGGTTGAAATTTTTTTCGTAAGTCCTGGTATAAGGCTTTTCAATTCATTCTTTTTACAAACCAATTTTTAAATTTAAATGAGACTGATAAAAATGAATGGGTAGATTAAAAAGTGGACTCGATGTACTTTGACATTTGAAGTTGAGGATGTTTAATTTTGTAAATTTCAATAAGACTAATAAAAATGAATAAGCAGTTTCAAAGTTGGACTCATATGTACTTTTGATATTTGTAGTTGATCATTTTTCGAGATGTTTCGTAAAACAGTTGGTCGATCGATTCAAATTTTTTATTCGCGATAAATAGAATCATCAATATTTTAAGATATCGTCTTGTGGACAAAACGGGTGCTGTTGAAAATTTTATGTATTGATCGAAATGAATTACAAATATTATTTCCTTTAAAAAATATTTAAACATAAAATAAATAAGCTATAAACCTTAATGGTAACGATAGAAAACCGATGAAGGGAAGCGAATGTTTTTGTGCTTTACCATCCATTCTAGGAAAATTGTTGTAGCGTAAAATTCTTGTTTGAAAAAACTTCTCCACGCGTTATATATTCTCTCTATTTCTCCCCGCCATTTATCTGTCAAGTGAGGCCTACCTCTCCTATAAAAAGAAATCTCGGGTTTCAGCTCTTTTTAAATAATACTCCCGCGAACCGAACTTGTACCAGCTGCGTACTCCGTACTGCATAGGTAGTGGGGGGAAGCTCTTGCCTCCTACTTGAACATCTTTTGTGGT
This sequence comes from Uloborus plumipes, assembly GCA_038373865.1. Classification (NCBI taxonomy): domain Eukaryota; kingdom Metazoa; phylum Arthropoda; class Arachnida; order Araneae; family Uloboridae; genus Uloborus; species Uloborus plumipes. The sequence continues at coordinate 11,943 of JAXGGA010017441.1, read as the reverse complement.
TAACTCGGGAGGACGCGCGGGGTCATTTTATGACCCCAAAGTAATTTTCTAACTCCAGTTCCAAGAAAACTATGCACCAGTTCACTCCTTTCTTCTCAGTAGCTGAGTTTCGACCCCCCATTCACCTTTTGTTACTAATTCGGGGAGATTTCTGGCATTTGCACTCAGCCAAGATACGTTTGGTCAGTTACTGGGGTCATTCTATGACCCCGCGCGTCCTTCCGTTTGCTTGACAGATCAACTATTTCGCCTGCCTGTTACGATCAGTTCGTCACTTTCTTTTCAATGAAAAGAATTTTGTACATTGAAACAACCATATAGAAAGTATTATTTATGCTGATTAGTAAATACATTTCTAAAATCCTTTTTGGAGGGAAAAATGATACTGAAATAATGCTTATTTAGAAATTGAGCAAATAAAATGAAAGGGACACTTATTCGATTCAATTATTATCTCCCTTTTATTTAACCAGTGTAAAAAGTACTTAAATTATGATAACTACAACCAAAGTAATATTTTGTTTGTCTTCATACATGTAGTATAAAAATACAAGAGGAGATAAAATTAAATCAAGTAAATAAATTATTTTCGATTAAAGGTTGAAGCATTTCAAATATAAATAAATCTATCAGTTTTCTTTAAAAACATCAACTCTGGAATGATAGTTGTTATAAATATTATAAATTATATAAAATGTAATAACCTGCAAATTTATATGAGCTTTGTGTAAAAAATATACGTTCCATGCCTTTAAACATAACTGCGGAAGAAAGTTTGCGTAGCACATTTTTGTCTAAATGATAGGTTTCAATGTCTGTAATTGTACTGCAATATGGTTTTAAGAAAGAAATATTAAAATATATAAGTTTTTAACTGCGTAGGAAGGGATTTTGGGTTCCTTCAAAGGTTTGGGGTCATTTTATGACCCCGCGCGTCCTAACGTTTGCCTCGAAGACGCGCGTTCTCCCGGGTTAAAGCTCACCATACACCTGTGCCAGCTGTTGGAAAAACGTATTTTAATGCTTTAGACACGCGTCGCTGTTGCTATACCTTTGTGTTCAGTTTTAGCTGCGTATTTCTCCGAAACCAATTGAAGAGAGAACTTAGCTGATGCAAAAGCTTTGGTTATTCCATTTCTTTATAGATATCAAATTTTTTATTGATCATATGTTCATGTGATGTATTTGAAATTTTTGCTGTGTCTATAAAGACTTAGCACTATTTCACAGTGCCTCCTAAACTTCTCTCTCTTTTTTCAGCCGACTGGCATAGTAATTTTAACAGTTAGTTGAAGGGAAAAAAACTATAATAATAAAAGGCTAGGTAGCCTCAAACGAAGTCATCGAGTCTCAAAAAGGGTGAGCGCTTGTAATCTGACTCTAAGCTCTTTTCGAATAGCGAGATGTTTTTGCAGGACTTCAGTGGCATTCTTCAACTGAAAGTTCTGCTACTGAAGATGCAAATGTACCTCTGCATTTGCATATTCAGTAGGAGACAGTGACACCCAGCGAACCCCCCCCCCCCCCCATCCCAAACCTAATATAGGGATGGTTTACCGATTGGAAGGTGGAAAGAGGCCTGAAGAAAGCTCAGTATTTTGATCTAGACAGCCAAAGTAATGCATGAGTGATTGATCGCAAGAAGTAATTTAGGGATTCAAACAAAATAGGTGCGCATGTGAACCACAATGGACATTGGATCGATTTACACAAGATCTACTGAGCCAATCTTCACAAAACTTAACACTGACACACCTCATTTACGGCAATATTTAATAGTTTAATGCATAAACATTACCCATATTCTTCCTCAAAAGTTCGTCCTTGAATTGTTAATTGAATTGTGATAAAATTGCTGATGAACATCATTGAAATTGCGTTCACAAAATTTATTTGTGATTTAAGTAATGGTTTTTGGAGTATGAGGCAAGTTTGACTTCTGATTCGAATCTTCACTTGTTATATCACCGTGCGGTAAGTGTTACGCTTCAAAGTTCCGCTGGTTCGCAGAGCTTACAATGAGCGAAAGAACGCCTTGGGCCAAAGAGGACAAAGCTCTCGATATCATGTCTACAGGCCATTGATCTTGAATATTTGAGAGCGAAAATGGGGTGCTGCTCGAAGATGTTTGAATTTTCATCAGTATTTCAAAGTAAGAACGTTTCAGGAATGGTATTATCTCCGCTTTTTCCGAAATCCTCTTCCACGTTTGTTTCTTCGCGTGAACTGTTGATAGATTGATATGTCAGATAAATTTGTTCGTTAACATCTATCATCGCCTTATTGATTAAATTATCCGCTGACTATGTTGTTGTTATTCGTTTACTGGTATTTTTGCTTTAGCAATGAAGTTTAAGTTTGTAAGTTTTTTTTTACCCTCTGTTGTTGTTTTTTTTTTTTAATTGTTTTTGTTTATCGGTCTTGAAAAATGTTACACCTTTTTACCAATACATCGTCATTTTGTTTATTTCTTCAGTGAGTTATTCTGGATTAACGGGAAATCGGTCTATGGCAAAAAGTTTTGAACAATATGCAGATCGGGTTTTTTTCGGGCAGGTCAGAAAAGAAGCATTTTAGAATACGATTAGTGGCTAAGAAACGAAGTAGAACAACATACGAAGACGAAGCATGTGTTTACAAATGTAAATCCAAAGTGCAAATAAGTTATTAACCACTCGTTTTGGTTTGCACCTAGTTTTCTGTTTGTTTTATTTTCACCGAAAGACTAAACTCATTTTATATGCTCTTGTATTAGCAAGAATATTGCTCTTTCTCTCTCTCTCTCCAAAGCGTGAAAATATTCTTTGACAGGAGTTAAAATTCAGATTGTGTAAAACGTACGAAGACAGTGAAAACCTTAATGATGATTAACCGCATACAAAAAAAATAATTTTCTAAGGATGGGACGGAAGGTGGCAGGTTAAGGACATATGCGTATCATTTTTTATTTTTCATCATTCGGAATGTATTGTATTCTTTATTCAAAGAAATAACAAGCATTATTCCTTTTTACAAGCTTCCGGGATGAATAATCGAACAGTTCGGTGTCTCCTGACGATCCAGGCTGCCACTGGGCAAAAACGACTTTTTTTATCGCCCTCTTAGTAGTACCCTTCTCCAGCCGCTTTAAGTTTTTATTTATCTGTTTATTGATTGATTTTTATTTATTCAATTATTTTTACTTTATTTTTTCCTCTGAATTGTGATCAGTGCACTTGAGTAGAACGTGTTTCAGTGTCTCATCTAACAAATATTCAAGTGCAAGATGTTTAAAATGCCTCTATGCTCCCCCCCCCCCCTTTCCTTGATTCTATTTTTTTTTATTTGAAATACAAAGCATTAAATACAATTGTAGGGACGTTAAAAATATTTATGCATAAGGAAAAGTTGGAAAATTCTTGTTCCCTCAATGTTTTATTATTGTTTTGAAAATTCAGCAGAACATTAAATACTATGAAATTTCCGGATTCTTTAATTTGAGCAATAGACAAATGAAACTATAGTATTGACATTTGCTAGTTTACTGCCTGTTACGAAAGCAGCCTTATTGCAGGTAAGAGCATGAAAACTCATTGAAGCTTTTGTTGCAACTTTTAACAAAACACGGTTCATGCGACAGTGATTTTCCCAACATTATTTTACAACAGTTTTTATGTTCGTGCTAAGTTTTTGTTGTTATTGGATTAGAGTTTACATGAAAATGTGCTAAGATATTTAGGGAGAGTTAGGGGTACACGTGGTACGACGTTTCGAGTTGAATAATTGAAGCATGGATTTGTGTATATTATGGTATAGGTGAAACCCTTGGCATTGTGGTACCATGTCGGGCAGGGATGAGATTCTTTAGATTTTTCACTTTTTTTTTTTTTTTTTTTTTTTTTTTTGAGAAAATTACAGATTTTCATCTATTAAAAAAATTATAACTTTCGTCCTGTTTATCACCCTTTTGAATACAAAAATGGCACCAAGCAAGGTTGGCTCTGTGCTCCAAATCTCTGAGAGTTTCTTTAGATGAATTTTCAGTGATCGACTTATGTTTACAGAATAGTGATGGATGATCAAGAAGTATAGTTGTGATAAAATTGTTTAACAAACATGTATGTTCCTTCAAAAACATTTTACATTATTATTTTTTGTTTTGAAAGAGCATGTCTAAATATCGTAATTTTTTCAGAACACAGTGTTTCATGAACTTTTTTAAAAAGTATTTTCAAACTTTTTGTGCACCAGCCTGCTAAAAGCCAATTGGGAAATGACCATAATATATATATATATATATATTTTTTTTCCATTTGTTCATTTAAAAAAAAAAAATCCGCACGATTGAAAAAAAAAAACGGCAGTTGATATCTTTGGAAAGTGTCATCAACTTTTCTCCAGAGGTGTCTCGAAACACGCGCTCTTTCCCCGATGACGCCTGTTTCCCGCGAATACTCGAGTGGAAGATCCTTGCGCAGAAGATCCGGAGGACGACTGTGTTGTCATCACATCCTGCTTACTCGCTTTGGAAAAACCCCGTCTGCCGCCCAGTTCTCGTTCTGTTTGTTTCCGACGTCCTTCATTGCTTCTCTTCAACCTCTGGAGTCTGCCGGTCTAAAAACTCATCCTCCGGAGTCAGCGATTTATAAAAACTAGCTGTGTTCAGAGCGGATACAAGGGAAGGGCGAGGTATTTCTTCGATATTTAAGTTCTGAAAATGCAATTTTATTTATTTAACGGAAGTTGGGGGGAAGGAGATTTGGGGCTCTCCCCAGAAATGTTTCGAAATTGAAGTCTGAATCCTTTGAGATCAAAATTTGTAACCTGTATGCATTGTAAAAAGTAAGTAAGAAAAATCAATCGCCCCTCCCTTGAAAAATGACTGGATCTGTCCTTGGCTGTGCTCATCCTCCCCTTCAGTGCTGGATTGGAAAGGGCGGGGGAGGGGGGCAGTTGCCCCATGGAGTCAGCTTCTGGAGGTCTCTGGGATGACAAACTCACCCGCTTTTAGTTGCTTGTTGAAACTCGATTCAAAAAAAAATTTCAAGTTTTCGCTCAACCTGGAAAATCTAAGATCCGATATTACCCGTCCTCTCTCAGGGATGTATTTCACGAGAAATGTAGACGGGCGGCAATTTCAAGTTTTCGCCCAACCTGGAAAATCTAAGATCCGATATTACCCGTCCTCTCTCAGGGATGTATTTCACGAGAAAGGGAAGACGTTTACAAATGCAGAATGAAAGCTGTTGAATTTTTAAAAACATTAACATTGAAAATGAGGTGGCGGGAGTAGCGTACATAGACTTAGGTGACCCTTGCAAGATTTGTAAGTGCTCCCCTCCCCCTATTAAAGTATTTTTAAAACTTCCCGTGTTACTCATTGTGCTATTTTTCCGAATTGTGCGCATATAACCCTTGTGCCTGATATATTTGCTGCGGATATGCGCATCGTCCAATAATAGCACTCATTATTTATCTCTTAATTTATTTAAAATTAATGTTATTTATTATTTAGTATGTTTTATAGTAAAAACTTTCATGATTAAATGCCTTTATTTTGGGTAGTTGCACCACGTGACCGAGCTTTAGAATGTGACGTTCCTTAGCTGTGACTTAGTTTCAGCTATCAAATTGTATTCCCTTCCCTTCGATTGCGGGGAAAAAAATAAGAATAATTTTTTTGAAATACATGCCATTCATTCTCTTGTCATGGACTATTATGAGTTCGCAGATTGGTTTGAGTCAGTGGTCGAAAGTAGCGCGCTACAAGTAGCGAAACTACTGTAGTAGCTACATTTTTTAGTAGTTTGTAGTGTAGCGCACTACTTTTTAAAAAAAGTAGCGTAGTGAGTAGCGCGATACAAAAAAATAGTAGTTTGTAGCGATTTCTGAAAACTATTTTTAAATTAAAAAAAAAAAAAATAAATAAATGAAAAAAATTAAAAAAAAAAAAAGAGAACGAAGGAAAAAAACAGGGTTTTTCTTGTGGTGAATTTTCGTAAAAATTGTAAAAATATCTAAAAAATGACAAATTTTAGCAAAAAAAAGGAACAAAAAAGAAAAGTAATAAATAAATTCAAAGACAATTCCTATTTCTATTCCATATTCGAATGAGGTAATTTTTTATTCTAAACCGCTTTTCGAATTTTTTCGGTCGATCTTCAAACGGTGTATTCTTGTTATTTATTTATTTTTTTTTAAAGTAGCGAAGTAGCAACTACATTTCAAAAGTAGTGTAGCTCGCTACATTTAAAAAAAAGTAGTTGTAGCTGTAGTTAACTACATTTATAAGAAAGTAGTTGTAGTTCGCTACGAAAAATATGTAGTTTTTCCAACCACTGGTTTGAGTTGTATGTGCAGACATTTTAGTTTATTTTATAAGGGTGTTCCGCTCATAATATTCAAAGACATTTTTTTTATTTTGGGAGCGAATAATTAAGTAATTGCTGATCAAGCTTAATCCAATAAATTTTCTCTGAATCGTAAAAATATTGTCCTTTGCTCCAAGATTTTTTCCTGAATCATATTACCATTTTGTTCACGTTCTTGGAACATCACTGAGGTACACCATCACCAAGCGAATGTGAACCTTCTAGAATATTTTTTCATTCGGGTTTTTTCCCCCTCACTCATAAAATTATTTTTAAAACAAGCAAGAATAAATTTTAAATGAAAAAAGAGAGAGTAGGTGACAACCACAAAATGAAATACTTCGATGCAGACTACATAGAAATTGTTCCTGCATCAACTTTTTGACCCTTGCACATGATGACAATTTAATGCAGTTTGAGGTTTTAAAATAAAAATCCGAATGGTGTAAGGCCTTTATTAATTTCTAAAAAAATCCTATTACAATCTCTGGCTACGTCCGTACTAAATTTGATGAGCGGCTCTAACAGTAGATTTCTTTTGAAGCATACATAGTGGTATCTATCTTGATTGTTATTATATAACTGCGTTTATTTATTCATGTATTTTTAATTAATTATTTATAAAATTTAAAACGCTCAAGATTTAAAAAAATAAATTAAGTTGAAATTTCTGAAGCACAATGCCTAACTTTGGATTTCTTTTGAAGCATACAAACATTATAACGCTTAGTTATTTCTACATTGATTGAACGCTGAAAACAGCATGGACATTTGTTTAAGTGGCAATACTCACTCCCATACATTGTAATTCGCAAACTGAGGGACATACCCTTGAAACATTGATTTACATTTTGCAGTGCGCATAAGTCATTGAGAAAGCATCACGGCATCTTTATTACGGGATGAAGTTGTCGAGGCTCAAAAATTCACGAACAGGTATTATGTATTGGTTCCGTGCTTTGTTTTCAAGGTCATCAACCACCTGAAGTCTACTGAAGTCAAGCGAAAAGCTCGCACTTTTTATGAGGAATTTTCTTTTTTTTTTTTTCTTTCTCTTTCCAGCTCTTCCAGGTTCAACTTGCCTACATTTTTCCAATCTTTTGTTCCGTGACGTAAAATCATAATGTTTTCGTTTCTCATCTGCCGACTGACTTACTATTCACCCTTACTTAACGCCTTACAATGCACTGTAAAAAATGAATGTTGTTTTTACAGTATAATACCGCTAATTTTATAGTAATAAATTGTAAAAGTTACTACTTTTACAGTATTAAACTGTAAAACTGCTAATTTAACAGTAATTAACTGTAAAATTACTAATTTTACTGTCTATTACCGTGTATTTTGCAGTTTTAAATTGGAACCTCTGCCTCCAGTATTATACTGTTGTTTTTACAGTATGATACAGCTAAATTTTACTGCAATAAACTGTAAAATTGCTAATTTTTCATTTAACATTTGACACCCTGAGGTCCCCCGCACCTACCGTTTGAACGGTTTATCTGTTTTGGGACCCCAGGAACATTTATTAAAAACTAAACATGTTACAAACATCTTACAAAGCAATTTTTTAAAAAAGAACATAAACTGAGGTGGTTTTTTGTTCACAATTTTGACATATCTTAGAGCATACAATTACAAACTTAACATAACAAACATCTTAACAAAACATTTTTTTTTTTTTAAACATAAAATGAGATTTTTTTTTTTTTTTTCAAACAAATTTGAGATATCATAGAAAATACTTATTCATTTTAAACATTGGTAAAAGAATAATTCAGAAATAGGAATTTAAAAAAAGTTAAATTCCTTTAACTACGAAATGTGTTATTAGAAAGGTAAATAAAAAGAGAATACATTTGTTTATTGGAAAAGGCATTGAGAATATTTTGGTAAGAATTTAAATTTGGGTTATATCGAACGTGAAAATTGGATGTTATAGGGCAATGGAAAACATAATATTTAGGTGTCCCAATATCCCCACAAGTACAATTTGGAGAGTCTGATAAGGAAAAACGGGAAAAATATGCAGGAAAAGGACCATGACCAGTGAAAATATTGTTGCAGTGTGTCATGAATTACATACATGTTACTTAAAAATTTTAGAGCTTTTAAGTGATTTTTGTTTGAATGAGTAAATTATGTGTAATTTTTACGTCCCACACCGTTTACGCAACTGTAAATCTTTCAAGTTCGATAATTTGATAAAAATCTATTTTTCTGGCCTGATAACTAGTTTAGCTTTTGTTAAATCATTATTTATGGTTTTCGTTTAATTTATGACATTTGTATTTCTTGATATAATAACAATCCGTTAAAAAAAAAAAAAAAAAAAAACGATTTTCTAACGTGTAATGTGTTATTATGCTCTATTTGAACATTCTTTTTATTTGAGGTTGGTTACAGAATTTCTGAAAGTAATGCAGGAAATAGGTGTTTTCTTCGACTTAAAATGTATTGCAATTAGAACCGCGGTTTTTATAGCAACAAGTTGGATTCCTATGCTATTAAGTTGAAAGCATCGTTTGATTTCGAGAAAATTTCGCCCCCTTAGTTATTGAACAATGTGTTTTCTTTCATCTCTTGTCACTATCCCCCCTCCCCTCCAGTACATACGGTAATAAGTTTATTTCTCGCTCCAGATTTTCCGCTCCAGATTATTAAAGCTCTCCTTATTTAGATTTTTCTTCTATGTTTTATGTTTTCCCATTTCGTCTTTTAAAAATATTTTTATTCTTTGATCACAGAGAAATCTCCTCGCAACCATTAGAACTAACTTGTTCCTTAATTCAAAAGAAAAAATACCTGCCTTGAAAGCTTTTCTTGAGTCTAATACCATTTTATAACTTTCTTTTTTTTCTTTTTTTTTTTTTTTTTTTTTTTGTCGTGATAAAGGGAAAATTTCAATATAAACCGAAATAATGAAACAGGGTACCAAGTATAGTGAGTGATGCTATGAATTGGTGACTATGTAGCGAAATTTCGTCAGAACTAACAAATCAGTTCGTAGTCGAGTTTTCTGTCGAAAATCTGTAAAACTGTTTTTTCTGCAGCTGTTCGCAGTACCGCAGCATGGCTCGAAATTAGTTTATAAAAAGGCCTCGTTAGATAGGCGTCATGATACCTATTTTTTTTTTTTTTTTTTGTCAAAGTCATAAAAATATTCCACTTAGGCACAACTTTTAAATTGCTAATTGCTAAAGCACATCTAAATATTTTGATCATTATGTATTTGTTAAACCTTTGAGGTTCGTGAGCTCTGAAGTAGAGCAGTTTGTTGTGTTAAAAAAAGAAGATGAACCAAAGTTAAATCGTTTTTATTACTTAATATGGAAGAAAGTAATGTATTTAATTTAAAAGCATAACTATTTACCGCGCACCCAATTTCTCTCTTTGTATCCTCCCCCTCCCCCACCCCCATTCATTCCTTTGCTTTTATTTGAATTAAATTCACGCGTTATTAAATTCATCCGTCACTTTAAAATTACTTTGAAATGTTTATGAATTTTCAAGCATTTCTTTCTTTTACTTAATGTCAAAAAAAAACAAAAAAACTTTTTTTTTTTTTTTTTTTTTTTTGCATCACTGACCCACGATTAGATAAAAATAAAGAGGTGTTGAAAATATTGTTTTTGAGCTAGATATATTTTTAAAGAGGACGTTTACTCTGTTACCTTTTACATCCGTGATATTTGGTTTCAATATTTTTAAAAAAGAAAAGCAGAATGTACCTCTCATGCATTTTCATCTTTAAAATGTGTCTTAATTCAAGAACACTCATTAACATTTATTCCTAGTACCTTGCAATCTATGAGTAGTTTCCATTCATTACAACTCAAAAGTAATTTAGTTTCTACTATCATAAATTATATATCGGCTATTTTTTTGTATTAAAATATTCCAGAAGTTAAATGAATGAAATAAAAATAAGCAATTTCGCACTAATTGAAAGCTTAAGCATGCATTGTGCGCTACTGTTTCATTTTGAACATTAAAATTGTTCAGATTCTTGTAAATTGATGCGAAGGTATGAAAGGTATTCTTTGGTTGGAATTTCATCGCTGAAATAACTTTTGTGTCGGAAAATCTGCTACGCGAAACTTGTGAAATTGTTCCACTGAAATCTTTCAGTTGCAAATCGAATTTTCAAATTCAAAGCGGGATGATCTTGTTATGCAACGGGACAAAATTCAATTATTACGAGCCGAATTCAGCTCTGTGCCTAGGTTAACTCACGTCTCATTTTTATAGGATTAAATATGTTTTTAAATTATTATTTTTTATTCATTTTTTAAGGAGTACAAAATCCTAAGTTAATGTACAGACATACATCTAGAACTAATGGCTTGCAAAAATATAGGTCGTTCGGGTGCTGCATGGGCAGGCTGTATTCTTCTGTTGTCTTTCCTTTTTTGAAAGAAAATCTTATCTTCCGCTGCAGAAATGTTGTAGGAACAACGCAAGTCATAAACCTACTTTTACCTTTTTTTTCTTAATTTCATTAACACTTCTGTCATCGGATGAGATCCTTTAGAATTGTTCTCGGGGGGAGGGGGGGATTTCTAAAAATCCAGCCTCACTTATTTTGTGTTAAAAACATTTTCTGTGAACCTTTTTCGTGAAAGCTCTCCCAATTGACACCAAAAATATCTCCCAGCACCACGTCGCCAGCCGTCTCAACGTTTGAGCGATTTATATGACTTTAAAGTTGCTCTTCGATGTTGCAATTTAAGAGTAGAAAATAGGAAGACAATGCTGATCTTCTTCGGATGAAGCGTCACTGAGGCGGTTCAAGAGCGTACGTGAACAAAATGCTTATTAGTGAAATATTGTTCGTGTTTTTGTTCCTTTTCGTCTCGTTTGATATAAAAAAATTTCTAGAAGTCTTTCCGCATGGCGTTTGTGGAGCCGTGTTTCATGGAAAATATGACACACTCGCACCAGCTGAGAGTTTTTAAAAGAAAAGTCGTGTTTCATCAGTTTTGAATTGTATTGTTTTGCTAATAGACTGGCTAAAGTATTTACGAGTAAAGCGGAACATTGCATCGTGTATCCTAGCAGAATTCGAAAAACGTTTGTCACATTTGGCTTGATTTCTCAATGTTTTAATAATAAATTTGCTTTCTTGGAATATTGTATCACTTTCCTGCTAATAGAAATTGAGCCTAGCTTCACAAGTTTGACTTGACTAAATTTTTTAATTTCACAAATTTGCTTCCTACGACCAGGGCCTGATTACTGAATAGGAAACCAATCCGCGGCCTAGGCAAAAATTGTTCTAGTCATTATCTAAATTTGTTTGGTTTGTTATTTTTGTATTGCATAAAATTGTAAAGCCTTAGTACAGAGGAGCCGGAAAAAGTATTTGGCTAAGGGCAACGTTATATATTGATCGGGCCCTGCCTGCAATAGTGTGTATACGCGTCTCCTAACAGAAATTGAAGAACCCTTGCCACCTTTGGCTTATTATCTTCATATTTTAATAAAGAATTTGTTTATTGTTTTCGATGATGGAATGTTCTACAAGGGTGTTTCGTTAAAAACTACTTCGGGCGACTACATGTAAAGTAGGAAAAAAAAATCAAATTATTAT
>JAXGGA010017440.1:0-24347 GCA_038373865.1 Uloborus plumipes | reverse complement strand
GAAAAAAAAAAAAAAAAACGCCAAATCTTTTAATTAAATCATTAGTATATTGGAAACAGGGTTGCCGGAAAAATACTACGCTCCTTATTTGGGCCGAAAAAATATTACCGTAGTATCAAAAATACTACGTCTGGCAACGCTGGAAAAAGAACGAAACAAAAATATGTATGAACACGTAACCATGGTAACAACATGAAAAGTTGATTTCCGTTGATAAAATAATTGATTTCATCTCTCTTTTTAAAACAAATTTCATTCTCGAGATGAACCATTTTAGAATCGTTTGGCTTGATTTACTGAAGGTAAGCCTTGAATTCCGGGATTCTAAAAACAGTTGTTACAGCTCTCCTGATGATCGTAGAAACTTCGAAAAAACTTCATTTTGTGCAGAAAATTTCAAGCTTTCGAATGACATAAGACTTGAAACTGTGTATGAAATATTTCTTCCCTATTTTATCGAATTTCCGCTAAGAATTCGAATAGAAAAAGAACGAAATGGAATTTTCGAAAAATCGCTTCGAGGTGCAAAACTACATGCTACAAACTAATTTTGTGCCAAGTGGCATGAAAATCGACCGAACGGTTTTGGCGCTACGCGCGTAACAGACAGACAGACCCACCTTCAGCTTTATTATTAGTAGAGATTGTTTCAATCAATTTATTTCTTGAAATTTTGTCGGGAGTCATCGATCCTAGGGGATGTAAGGTGTAGGCAGAGGGCAGCGAGAATAAACAGAAACTTTAGGAGAGCTACTTGTTATAAGAAATAATGCATTGGAACACTCCGTCATAACAAGCTGACAATCACTGCGTGAAAGTGGCCCTGCTGCTTTTTTTTAAAAACTATAAATATGCATTCCAATAGCGAAATTGTAATGCATATTTATAGTTTTCGTAATGTCTCTCGGAGCTTTCAATTCGCGAGACAAGGAAAAACGCGCCAGTTGGCGACTTTTTGAAAACGCGCCAAGCAGGGACCCAAAGCGCATTTTCACCGTTTATTTCGTACTTTTTAGTGCGAATGAGCAGACAGAAATAGTCTTTAAATTTAAAAAGTTTTTTTTATATTTTATTTCAAAGTTTTTTCGTTTTAAAATTTATTTAGAATTGCGTGAAGACAAACGCCGTTAAGCATAATTCACCGAGAAAATAACAAACGCCGTTAGAAATGCTATTCACTAACACTTTATTTTTTATTCATGAGAATATTTCGTTTCCAATTTTGTTAATTTATCAACTTGAGTCAAACGCCATCAAGCGTAATGTTCAATTTGAAGAACTACCAATGCATTTTCTACAGCCCTTATTAGCCTTTTTTTAACCGACTTCAACAAAGGAGGAGGTTATACAATTCGTCGGAGAAATTTTTTTTTTTCGGTATGTTCCAAGATTACTCGAAGACGCCTGGACCGATTTCAAAAATTCTTTTTTTGTTAGAAAGGTCTTTTTTTCCGATTGGTCCCATCCTCTCGTGATCCGGGTTCGATAACGGGAACCTGCAGAAATCTTTCGAAAAAGAAATTGGGATCACAGTAATCGTAATAATGACCATTTTGATCGCCAGGCTTCTCTGGATTGCATAATGAAGTTCCTTTCTGTGGTCTTTTTGAAAATTTTAAACCGAGTATCTTTCTATGTCCTGCTTTTTTCTCCTGAACTCCAACGAAATGAAAGTCGTACCAGGTACTGATTGATTCGTAATATTTCAGGTTTTATTAGTCTTAATTTACATAAGGCTTGATAAAGGAATTCTGAAGAAAGTAAGGAAAATCTCCAAATTTTTGCTCAAATTTAAAGCGATTTGTCCCAAATGATTAAATATGAAAGCCATTGTTACAGAACGTGATTGATATGAAACAGTTTTTATAATTATCATGAAAATTTTGAATGAAGGCCTAACTGAAGCAAACATGACACTCATTAGCGGGCCACGTATGTAATACGTCGTGAAATTTTATGAACTGCGAGAATCTAGTGTTGTTTTGAAATATAAATTAATTGAAAAGCCGTTAATATAGCCTTTAATTAAACTAGTACACAAATAAATACCGGAGAATAACGAGGATTATTTTTTAGTGTCAATCGTTTCAAATTTTAGACGCGTTGATATTTTCTTTCCTTTTTTTTCCTTACATAGTTTATTTTATGAAGCATTTACTTAAGAAAATTAGGTGAAGTTTTGCAATGGAAACATTACCTTATTTCATATGTACATTTACACTAAAAAGAATAAAATAAAAATATTTTTGAAAAAAAAATTGAACCGACTTCGGAACTTCACTCAGCAAATGCTCTAAAAAGTAAAAAATAACTTTATTCTTTGAACACCATCGATACTACATTTAAACATAAGTTTTGAAGTCGGCGCAAAAACTATAGGTAAAATGATGTTTACTATATTTTGCCAACATTTTCAGAGAAATCATTGAAAATTGAGAGCTGAATATTTGTACCATTGCATAAATATGTATTTTTCAATGAATGCGAATGCGAATAAAGAACCTGGATTCATTTAAATTTATATTTATAGTTTCGAATGATTCTCTTTAGCTTTTTTGCGCCGTCTTCAAAACTTATGTTTAAATGTAGTATCGATGGTGTTCAAAGAATAAAGTTATTTTTTACTTTTTAGAGCATTTGCTGAGTGAAGTTCCGAAGTCGGTTCAATTTTTTTTTCAAAAATATTTTTATTAAAAAGTCACCTAAGCAAATTTTTGAATTGGCCTAATATGTTGATTGTCAGCTAATCTCATTCGTTTCATTTCTTAAATGCAAGCCTTAAATATTTCAATTTGTTTAATTTTTTGTTGGTTTTAAGTTACAAAAAGAAACACATTTCAGCAGGGGTGTACTCTTGTGATGTTATGCTGCAAGATTTAGTTAAAAATTGACAATTCTTACCTTGTTTCATTCTTTAACTGCAATTAATAGTATTGATTTTTTTTTCTTTAAGTCTGTTAATTTGAATGCACACATCAAAAATTCTCAAGAAAGGCTATAAATTGTGGCTTAGTTATTTGCCTTAAAAACTGCTTCGGGTAGCAAATAATTTATAATGCAATTTCCTTCCTTCAAAACGAAAATGAGTATTTGTTGTAGTAAGTGTTCAACACATCTGTTGGTAATGATACAAATTAATTTAGTGGATGAAATGCAAATGAACTAAAGTAAACAAAAATTCAGGTGTGATTTTTATTTAAAATAACCTTCAGTTTTGTTTTAATATTGTACTTTCATTTGCATCTTTTGAGGATACTTCGCCGGGTTTTAAAACATTAAAAAGTGATAACAATGCTTTTCAGTTTTGAAAAATCAAACCAATATTTTAGAAGAGCTCTTGTGGTCCAGTAAACATTATTAAATTTAGCTGCACAGGACGCAAGTACGGTCATAGGGCACAGCAACGCACTAATAGGCAGTTTTCAGTACTAAATGTATACTGGTAGACATATGTTTCTCATCGTATAAAGTAGATGAATACTAATAATCAATCATTATCGTTGCTAGTGTAGCCTCACAGCTTAGGAACAGTTTTTCATTTTAGGCTTAGAACTGTAGTCAGACATGGACTAAAAATATATATATAAAAAAAAAGAAAGTACAATTTCTGTGATAAATAGGAATTTGTGTTCAATTTCCTCTCATTCGGTGTCGGTTCCGGTTTGGATTTGCATCGGATTCGTGGAAAAGAAGGTCGGTTACGGTTGTGAAGACTACATTATACCATGCGACGTAGTTGTTTCCGGAAAAAGGTACAATAAGTGCAGCAGTGGCGTATTTACGTATGGGCTTAATGGGCTCTAGCCCAGGGCGGCACGATTGGGGGGCGGCACTTTTTCCATGCAAAGTGAAGACCTTTCTTTTTTTTTTAGACAGCAGGGCGGTTCGGCAGCGAGAAAGACCTTTTTTTTTTAGTCACCAGGGTGGCAGTGGCCACATTTTCCCCCTTGTATTGGCAGGGCGCAACGGTGAACATGGACAAAATTCATGGAGTTGGTGGCGTCCGAAGTCAAAGCCAAAGTACAAAGAGCTGCCCGCACTGGATCCTTTTCCACGATGATTTATTGCTCTCTTTCTCAGACCCCTTCTATTCTCAGCAGTGAGCGACCTCGGGTAGTTTCGGGGTGGGGGGGGGAGGGGGTAAATAGAAACAGATGGAAAACCAGTTTTTTGCTACATCGTGTGAACCGCAGGAACCGCACTGTCACTTGGATTCTGATGAGAAACTTCCAGGTAACACGAGAGTTATTTACAAGATCATCTCACTAATCACTTTCCTGTTAAAAGGATAGATGTCCACTGTCGTCAACGTTCCTTGTCCTAATCAACACTCAATAGCTGCGATAAACATGTAGTAGTGCCAGAATGAATAAACTATATGATATTTTTTAACAAAAAGCAAACTTTATGTATTTTTTAGAAGTAACGTCAAAAAAATTGTGAACTTGTGTCTGTGGCTGTCCTGTGTACAGGATATCCCAAAGCGCATAGTATTACCAATAGGCGTAGCGAGAAGTATTTCGTTTGGGGAATTGAAAATTTTTTTGAAATAAAGAGTCGGAAAACGCGATATGTACTTACATGTGTGTAACCTTTTTATCTTATGGGGGAGAGGGGGTATGAACGCCCTGGCTACGCCACTGGTAGCTGCGACATTGAAAACTGAGTAAACGAAGTACTTCTAACCCGGGAGGGACGGATTTGTACCTTAGAGCGTTTTTTTTGTTTCTAATTACTTTTTTTATAATTAATTTTTGAGCAAAAACTTCACAAAGACCACCCTATTGGGGGATGATAAAACTCCTGAACCTCTTAACATTTAAAATCATCCTAAAAAAAGAAAACAAATATTTTTTTTCTTGCTCCAAGACGGAGTTTGTTCTAATTTTCTCTGTTATATTGGGGCAGGAGTTATAAGGGCTCTTAATTAAGTCAAAAAATCAAAAGTTAAATTCAATTTAAGGACTTTACTAAAGAGCAAAATTTCACGGGAGACCTGCAGACCACGAACTTGAAAACGACATTTTAAACGTACAAAACGTCTTTTTTGCCGTGCCTAGTAGACCTTACAGATATAGGTGCTAACCTATAGCTGTAAAATTGGGTAAAGATTGATTTGAACCGCTGGGGAAAAGGTGCTCTTGCAGACATTTATTTATTTTTTAAGTGCATTTTTTTATTTTATTTCTTTTAAATTAATGAACTATTTTTTTTTTTTGAACTGGAAAAAGGATGTAACGCAAGGCTTTCAAAAATTTTCAAATGTAAAATTTTACTGATCTGAGTTAATATTTTCAGTTGCCTTTGGTACTACAGTCAAACTCGCTTATAACGAGCACGAAGGGACCGTAACATGTTGCTCGTTAAATCGGAGTGCTCGTAATAAACGGGTCCTTACGGTTTATTTAATACAGTGCTTGCTAACGGCGATAATATTATTGTTATTTCGTTATTCGTTTACTTTATTTCAATTGCAAGTTGTTGATAAGGTCTAGTAACATTTTTTTTCATTTAAATCTTAAAACAAGTTTTTAAAATTTTTAAAAACATTTTTGAAACAAATATGTGAGATTATGAATTTCAAGATTATTTATTTCAAAAGCTGTTTTAAATTTCGAAAGAAATTTCTTAATGTAATTAAGTACTAAAAATGTTGATTTATAATAATGTAAGAGCAGATTTGTAGTAGTAAAAGTTGAGATTCGCAAAAGACGAATTTTTACCAATTGGCTGGTGTTAACAACCAACCAATTTCATGTTTAACTAGTTGTGTGGCTGGGCTTTGCACGGTTTACCTTGAAAATACATTTTATGTCAAGTAATTTTTTTTTTTTTTTTTTTTTACAACTCTGAAATTCAACACCTCAAGGGGGGGGGGCGGTCAGTTTCAAAAGCCCAGGGCGGCCTCACGTCCAAATACGCCTCTGAAGTGCAGAGAGTCATCGAATGCTGAAAGTGATATTCTGTTAGTGGCTTACTAAGGATCTGGGGGGAAATAGGGGTAGCCTCCCCCCCCTCTCTGGGGTCTGTTTGCTCCATTCTGCTGTATGTAAATAACCGAATGTATTAAAAGTATGTTTTTTTTTAATAACCGAAAATTGGTAATAAAATGTATTGCAGCTAATTTCATTTTTACTTTAAAATTACAACGTGTAAAACACTTATGTATTCTGCTATGATAAGCTCAAAAGTGGTATCTGCAGCCGAGCTCAAACTGAGATAAAACTCTTTAAAGTTTTGTGCCACCATGTGCTTGATTCAGAATCTACTTTTTCAGAATTCTTTTTTTCAAAGTACTTCCCCTTCTTAAAGGGCCATACCACATTGTATGTATGTAAAATGCATCACAAAAAATACCCGCTGACAGTAGTAACTCAATTTTATTAAGAAGTGCAGATACGACATTTGTGCCTAGCATGGCAGTGTTGTTCCTATCGGAAGAAAATTCTCAACTATTTGAACTGTATTAATCGAATAACTTGATTTGTAACAGAGCAAGGTGAACTGTAACGGTCGCTGCCTGTAAGAGATTTTGTCTTTTCTTGGTTGCATTTTCCATTGCAGAAATATGCATGTAATGTGGTTTGAAAGCGGTTAGATTGAATTTAAGGATAAAATTCATCTATGCAATTTTTTTCTTTTTTTTTTTTTGAGCATAAGTTGGGGCTGCAAATTAGAGTGCAGCCACTGAAAGGAATTATTTGTACACAAACTTAAATTTAAAAAAAACGTTTTCAAAGGAAAGGTGGTCAGGTTTTTTAGGCAGGAATTCAAGTGAAACACCATTGCAATCGCTACTGGAAGTGAATTACATTATCATCAACTTGACTTGGCACTGACGTCACTACGAGCGGAGCCAATAAGAGCTCACAAGCAGTCAGTGATCTCCTCTTATTCACCAAGTAGGCTGTGACGTTTCATCTAGCTCATTTTTCATAGGCAAACGTCACGCTGACGTCACGATGTTTTTATCAAGAAACGTTCTAATGTAATTCATTTCCAGTAGCGATTGCAGTTTGCGATCGCCTGTTTCACTTGAATTCCTGCCTTAGGGTGCATTTACGAGATAACTGCTGTTGATGGCGACTGTGGGCTGAACTTAAAATAAAAGTCAGGAAATTTGACTTGTAAGTGATTCATTGTTAATCCTTGCGGCTGGAAATTGAGTGGCTTGGAGTTTGAAAACAAAAACTCCACTGAAATAAACTTGGAAGTGATAATTAGGCAAAATCAGATCTCCCAAGTGTTTGCAGACGTGGATGAAAGAGTCTTTACAAATAATGTGTTTATCTTTGTGAATTAAGCTAAGAGCATTAAAGAGAATAAAAATAATTACACAGTCAACATCACGAATCAGCAAACCGTGCATGGGCAAGTAACTCATTTGATGAAAATGACCCCTTAACTGTCAATGTTTACGGTAGAGCTCATGCTCCATTGTAAAAATGACCCTAAATTTTATCTAAAAACTTTTGGATCACACTACTGCATATATGTTATGTAATATCATACTGGATTATTGCATGGGACTAGGCAAATTGAACAAGCAGTCTGAATCGAAATGTGTTGAAGATTTTATACATTATTTCTAAAATTGTAGATGTATCTCGCATTGGGTGTCAAACAAATAACTATGCAAATATTTGTAAATATTGAGTACAACAATTCTTGTTACGAAGATGATCATGTAGTTGAAATTTTTTTCTATTATTAATAATTGTAAATATTATCTATTTTGATTATGTGAAAATGATGGCGTTTTCAAAGCACATACTGTACAATTGAGCCATTTATTTCAGAAACCAGTCAAGCACCTAGCTCTTAAATTTCAAAAAAGCAATCTTACCATCCTTTTGAAAAAACTTCATATGGATTAAAATATTTTTAACTTTAAGGAATAATACATTCAGGCATTTTGAATTTTTCCGGAGGGGGGGTAGTATACTTACTGTAAAATATACTTGAAAGAAGCAAAAACAATGCCCACTTACATGCAAGAAAATTGATTTCCAAAAGTTGCGGGAAGGAGCAAGGCCTTGGGCAGGTTTCATGGGCCCCATGCCCCTTTTTGTGCCCCTTACCCCCAACCTTTAATTAAACTTTTTATTATTATTATTTTCACATGAATAGAGTTTAGACATAAATAGAGTAAATATTGTCACAGGATGTAACCAAAATTTAATATTTAACTATAAAAATAATTTTATAACTTTTATAAAAGTTTCCGTAATAAAAAAATATAAAAAGAAAGAAAATATTTGATACCTCTTTTGTAAAGGAGTTTCCAACTTTAAGGCCACGACAGCTGCAACCAGAGATTCGATAGCTGGTCGTAACTTAATGTACACACAAGCCTCGTATTTTAGGAGTGCAGGCACAGCCCCCCCCCCCCTCTTTCCTGGATTTTTCGTAAATAAATTCGCTCCTACCTTTCCGATGAATTGTAAATACAATTCATCTGAAAGCAGAACCGTACTGAACAATACGAAATGATATACATTTTTTCCTGAAAATATAAACTTTGGGGTTTGACGGATTTCTGAAATGAAGGATTCAATTGAAGAATACTTGCTGCACATCATGACTTGGTGAATTTTAAAGTTCTCTTCAGTCACATTTTGTGGAATTTGATATTAAAGAATAAAAACACGTGGAGTTTGCATCTACCACGAATTCACCATTTTAAGTTCAGATGATTTAAATGAATATACTTCTGTGTGATAATAGTCCTGAATAGGTTTTTCAAAGCAATAACTGTGTGATGTGTTAAATAATTTTTAAAATACACCTAAGCCTTTTTCACAGCCTGTTAAATCCGTTCTTCCGAGAAACGCCACTTCCGTAATCGCTCTTTCTTAGCCCCCCCCCCCCCCCATAAGTGATCGAAACTGAACCTTGTAAAATCACTTATAACTACTGAGATTGGCCTAAAATGGAAGTGAGTCTGGCTCTGATAAGATGACTTCTTTGGGTTGAGACTTAAATTAATTTGTTTATTAAAATTAAGGGCTAAAAAAACCCGCCATCCTCTTTCAATCCTAGTGTAAAGGATCTCGTCCTAAATCGAGCATGTTTTTATCAGAGGCAAGTCTGCAGTAGAAAATCTGGAATGATAATTTACTTGCAAAACTGAAAAAACGACTAAATTCAGTCCAGTGCTTTTAATCAGTTCTATAAATGATAATATTTCTTTGGTTTCCACAATAAGCGTAAACATAGTACACATTAAATTACTCTAAATAAAAAGCAATAAAGCATGAAAGTAAACATTAATTTTTGTTCTCAAACTGATCAAAATTTATAAAATTGTTTTTGCTAGCATTTGACCTTAATTACTATCTGAGGCGAAATTTGACAATAATTCACCCATTAAAGTCATGTGATTATTCTAGTTTTACTCAAAAAAAACTTTTAATCAGAACTGTTGCTTATGTTAGTTTTCCCTCCCTAATGGTATGTTAGATACACTGTTAAAACTACAGGTTGCACTAGGGTCCTTTGAGGCTGAAACGTTGTAGCGCCAGCGGCACCCCTCTGAAGGGTGCCACGTGCCCCCCCCCCCCATGGCACCATTGGTTCCCTATGGCTCCCATTGGTGTGCCATAAACACCCATAGGGTGCCACATGGAGTCAAATGGCACCTTCAATGATGCCAAGGTAGTCACGTGGCACCCTTCAGGGGGTGCCGCTGGTGCTACAATATTTCACCCTTAAAGGTGCCTTGTGCAAACTATAGTTTTAACCAGGGCTGTGGAGTCGGAGTCGGACTGATTTTGGACCAAAGGAGTCGGAGTCGCTGAAAAACATTCCGACTCCGACCACCTCCGATTTGGATGAAATTTTATGGAGGTGAAAACATATCTCTGAACAAATTTTCAGAGTCTAATATCCAAATCCTAAGCATCTAGGATCATTAAAAAATGGCTTCAAAATGGCGGGTCTGCTTTGTGAAACTATTTGCTATGTTTGGGCTTATGCAAGTGAATAAAAAATATTTGCATCAAAAATGCAATGTGTTAAAATAAAGTCTGGCCATTTAACAAGAAAAGGATTAGTTTTGTAGGGAGTCAAATGACAAGAGCGGCACTTGTCTTTTGCTCTGAAGAAAATAGACTTTTTGGGAGGTCACAGTGACCTCCGAGAATTGAGTTAAATGCGGGGAAATTACCTGCGAGAATTCTTGAGAAAATTGACCTTTTTGAGAGGTCACAATGACCTCCCATGACCTCCAGCTGGGATACCCCAGCTTGCTACCCCCCCCCCTAAAGTGAGTCCTGGCTACGACCATGAATAAAATGAAACTTTTAAAAATGGACTTAATATTTCAACCTTTGTTTAGAGTTTTTCCCTCTTCACATATGGGTAAAAAAAATAAATAATAATAAAAAGCAGGAGTCGGGAGTCGGAGTCGACCATTTTTCCTCCGACTCCGCAGCCCTGGTTTTAACAGTGTAGTAGTTTTTTCTACCTGTAACATTAATGATTTTTTTTTTTTTTTTAGTATAGGGTCATTCTATAATGACTAACGTAACATTCAGAGCTGATTTTGTAACTGTTTTTACTTGTAACTTAAAGGATAAAAAATATTTTTTAATTATGCTGGTGGACTTACCATGTACATGGTATCTATGTATCATTTCTGCTAAGATTTTAAAACACAATGACTGACAGTAGATGGCTCTTTCAACCAAAATGGCAGCGTGACTAATGTAACATTTTTGCAACCCTGAAAATGAATGCTCATGCTGTGAAGCAAACATTTCTCAAACTTAAGCAAGTGTTAAAAATTGAATGATATATTTGAAAAATGTGTAAAGCTGGCTTTTAAAAACATGAAACACATTTATTAAATCTCAATTCTTTTTAGTCTTAAGTGTCACTTTTACTCAAGATGGAGTGTGACTAACGTAACCATCAAATAACAAGCAGTAAACACACTGCAAACTATTTATTATGGCTAATCTCAGTGATAATTACAATATACTTTTTCAATTTTTTTTAACTTCTTATGTTGAATGATTTTTATTTATTTATTTATTTTTTATACTTTTTACACTTCGGTATTTGTTTTTCTTCAGCTGAAATTGGCATTTCTATGGAATGACCATGACCCTATGTCAAAAAATGCTGTTAGTAACTGAAAGTTGATGATTTTTTCACTATCAGGTTATTAATATCACAAAATTTTACTCTTCTTTTCTTTCAAACTGCGCGCATACACTTTAATGAAATCTACATTTGAGACAGCCATTTTGACAGCATTGTCAAAGCTTAATTTCGCAATTGTTTCACTGCCAGATTAGCTTTGCCCTTTCTGGAATTGTTTTTTTTTTTTTTTTTTTCTTTTTTTTTTCTGGAATACAAGAAATCTTTTTTAAACATGTTCTGAGGAGTTTTGTAATTAATGAAGAATTTTCGTGAGAGAAACGGCTCCATACAGCTATTTCAATGTTTTAATAACTCCTTCAGTGTGTGCCTTAGGCTATATTCTGCTTTTTACTGACTGAGATGAAACTTGGTTTGATTAAACAATTTGCATGCGAGCAGAAATGATTTTGAGCGAGCAATACTCTGTAACAAGAGCTGGCGTATCAAAGCCAACTTAATTTCCCACACTCCGCACTTTTCCCCTTATGGTTGCCATAGGTACAGGGCTGTGGACTTTTTCCCACTTAACTTTTGCGCAACAATGGTAAAATGCAAACGATTAAAATTGCTTTGTGCGAAAACTATTAATCAATTGAAAAATCACATTAATAAAGCATGGCTTTTTCTTGGAAATGTGTGTTTTATTTATGTATGCCTAGATTTGTTAGAAAACGGTGAGAAATAACTGAGGTAGGAGGATATAAATAAAAGCATAAACCCAATTCGATGAATATAAAATAAACTAGCTGCCAGGGCAGTTAGATTTAGCTTCCTGCGGCATGTTGATGCATAACGTCCCCCCTCTCTAACTTTTACCTCATTCTGAAGTTATATTATTTGATATAATTTAATGTTCATTCGAGTTCAAGACATACCACGCACGTGGCCCAGCGTTGCACGGGCACTTCGTGCCCTGAAAGTAGTGAGAAAAAAATTTAAAGAAACTACTCCCCGCCAAGGCGGCTCGCTTACAGGCGCTTCACGCCTTTACTTTTTTCCTATATAAAAAAAATCATTCGAATTATTGAGATGCTTCACGCCTTCAAGATGGTGAAGAAAGTTTCAGTAAGTTCAGCTCGCTCAAAGGAAAAAAAGCAGACATAGATACTCAGTTTTTAATATAAGTAGATGGCTCTTCAACAAATGAATGTTTCAAAATATTACCAGTAGCTAGCGATGAAATGCTTCAACAGAAGTGCATTAAAAAAGAGTGGAGCTTTTTTCTTTCAAACGGTTTGACGCAAAAGTTCTGAACTTGATATGACTATTTTAAAGCTAAATAGTTTTGATGGCTGCTGGTGTCTCATTTTTGTTTTTGCAAAAGCTAAGGCTACCCGCGTACATTTGTAACAGAGAAGAAAACAACAGGGAAAATTTCCTTTAAAAAAATTTATGAATATAAATTTTAAAATTAATGTGCAGGTTCTTTGTTTATCTACCTGATGTCCCCCCCCCCCTTTTTTTTGGTATTAATCATGGGAAGGGTGGGTGTTGAAGTAATCGAGTCGGTCACTTCAACTTTGTTTTAGGTGGGAAATGCTCAGTGTATCAACTATGTACTGTATCAAAAAAAAAAAAAAAAACGTGTTTTGAATTCTCAAAACCAAACCAAGAGGACAATTACCCCTGGTGATCAACGGGTCTGTTAATAATATTTTTGAGTGCTACAGAAAAAAATTGACTCGAGATATCTGCAAGACGACACATCTTATTTATAGTCATAGATTTCCGAGTGATAACTTTTTATCAAAAAATTGCATATTGTCTTTCATTTCTTTCCATGCAAATTTTTTCAAATGTGATTTTATTTTGTTGAACTTAAAGATTTATTAACTGTTCAAAACTTTGACATGTTGTTCGTCTGGAATTTTGTATATTTTATGAATTTTATTTCAAAAATCCATGCTAGTCATATCTAATAAAAATTTTCCAGGAATTTGGATGTGTGTGCTTTTTTATGAGTTATTGTTTCAATCAATTTATTTCTTGAAATTTTGTCGGGAGTGATCGATCCTAGGGGATGTAAGGTGTAGGCAGAGGGCAGCAAGAATAAACAGAAACTTTAGGAGAGCTACTTGTTATAAGAAATAATGCATTGGAACACTCCGTCATAACAAGCTGACAATCACTGCGTGAAAGTGGCCCTGCTGCTTTTTTTTAAAAACTATAAATATGCATTTCAATAGCGAAATTTTCGATGTTTTAATTTTATTTTTGCATGACAGAACACAACATACATATGATCATCATCGGTAAAAAATAAATACGATACTACAAGTAGTTTTTTTTTTAATAATTTTTAAAGTTCAAGCGTCGGTGACGTCAGAAAGCTCGTGTATTTTTCGCCAGGGCGCCAAGGCTGGAGCGAGAAACTGCTTTTATCTGCCGAACGGAAACCGGTTTTCCGTACTGTCATAATAGGGAAGTTTTCGATTTTTCAATTTTATTTTTATATGATAGAGCAACATACATGAACATCAACGGCGAAAAAATTTTTGCACTGCGACAAGTAGTTTTTTTTAAAATAATTTTTTAATTTCAAGCGGCAGTGACGTCACTGGGCAGTCGTTGGCGCTATTGAACTTTGCACTAAGGCGAAGAAAGAGCGAGAAGCTTTAGATGCGAGGAGCTCGAGAAACCGGTTTCTCCGGCTTCCGCACTGTTGGTCGCTCTGCACTGCCATAATTTTTTTTTCTCGCCAAGTGATGCGTTCTAAAAATTTGACTACGGATTTCACCAAAAAATATCAAAACAATCACCCCTAGCAGAGTATTGGATTGCTCTTTGATAAATCCAGTTTTAAATAGTGAATTAGTAGACTTTAAGGTATTGATTACGGAAGGAGAAAATCCCGCAATGAAACGTACAGGGTTCCCACGGTCCTTAAAAGTCCTTAGAAACTCCTTATTTTCATTTTGAAAAATAAGGGCCCTTAAAAGTACTTATTTTTGATTCAAGGTCCTTAAAATTATTTTGAAGTCCTTATTTTTCAGTACTTCTAGTAATTTAATGATTTGAAATTGCTAGCAAGAATGAAAAAAATATTCTTTCAGCTTTTCCTTTTTACTGCATTGGGATCCTGTGCTGAAATCTAATCATTCTCAGTGAGAACAAAGAAAACAAGTGTAGGTGGGGGGTAGTTGTCTAGAAAATACCACTCACCATTTTTAGTTTGAAAAAATATATGTGTATTATGAACTCATAGATGCTTTAATAAGAAAAAAAAAATTTTGCTCTACAAATTTTTTGTCTTCTTGCAGTGGCGTACATAGCGCCCCCGCGGCGCGGGGGGGCGCAAGAGGTTTGAGGGCGCCCGATCCAGAAAAATAGCACTAAAGGTTACACGGGGAAAATATTTTTTACATTTTAATAGGGGGTGGGGGGCGCACTTACAAATCTTGCTGGGGGGCGCACCTTAGTCTATGTACGCTACTGTCTTCTTGTATTTTTCAGTCTGTAATCCATATCAATATCACAATGATTTATTTAAAAACAGTGGTGCTCAACCTAAGTTTAAAGAAGTATAGTCATTTAAAGGTTTGACATCCTTTTGAACTAGTTCCTTTAGAACAAAATGTTTTCAGAAGTAAATACTGAATTTTTCGATAAATTATTTGTCTGGCGACAAAAAAAAAAAAAAATCCAGGAGCTTAAAGCTTTACTATTTTTGATCTCTAATCATATTAAAAGTTTTTAGATAGCATCGTAAAACATTGAAAAATAAAGAAAATTACTTACTAAAGAACTTATTTTCACTACTTAATTCTTATTTTATTAATACGATTTTTGCAACTATTTCTTATAAACCAGTTTCCCAATATTAGGATAATGACGTAAGCAGCTACATGAGTCAGCTTTGCAAGCTGTAGACACCACTTGAAAACTATTTTTCAACTCATGCTCCATGCATACTTTTTGCCTCATTTGAGCGCATTATTCATCATGCCAATCAATGCAATCAAATAAAAATACTTTGTAATTGAAGACTTGCACATTTGCGACTTAATTGCTTCTACTTGAAAATTATAATCCATTTGCATCTGCATTGATTCAAGTAAAATTTATCGTTGACTTTCACTATTGGTTATCTTAAATGTATTGAGGTTTTTGGAAATAATATAACAGTAGCTCAGTTTGTTATCTTTTGAGTTTTCAGCTCATATTTGCAAAGCATTTCTCAGATAGCTGAAATTTTCTTTTCACAAAGCACTATTTTAGACAATTCTTGATTCCCGTCCCTTCCCCTGCAAACATTGCATCCAGTGAGTCATGGAAAATCATGGATTTCAAACTCCAATTCTATCAGATACCTTTCATTTTGTAAATTGGAAACTTTGGCATATCTGTCCTAAATTTTAGCCCCTGTATATGTAGTTTAGGAAAGTGATTAATTCCCTTTTACAAAATTAAGTTTTTATCTTAATTTTGTCAAAATCTGAGCTATACTTAAGTAAATAGTTGTAGCATGAAATTAGAACTCCTTGCCTTGTATTGAAATCCATTTTAGCATTTTTGTTTCCTTGATAAAGATAGTAAATTGATCCTTTTTTCCTCATGTTAACTTAATGTATTAGTGTTCTGTTTGTCTACTAGTGATGAAGAATTACAGAGACGGTTTGCATAGCTCGCTAGACTTTAATTAACATCTAAAATAGCGGCCACAACACAATTAACATAAACACTGAACATAGATCTATATTAGGACATTATTAACATGCACTGATGATACGACGCCAAGCGTCTCGCGATCGTCGTGTTGTTCTTCTATCCTCGTGAGCTCCGAGTACGGTTACAGTTAATCCCCTATAACAAAGGTAACAGTTAGTCCGTTATTACACATCTCCCCCCCTTTAAAGGTCAAGTCTCTGGGGTGGGCGAACAGTCCTACCCAGGGGCGGACTGGCCATGTGCAAGATGTGGAAAATTCCACATGGGCCGCATCTACTCTGGGCCGTTTTCTTTCTATATTTATTTATTTTTTAATCAAAAAAAAAATTATTTCGAAAAAAAAGGTTGGGCCGGCCGCTCTCACCATCCTCCTAGGTTCTCAGAGAGGGCCGGCCGTTTGGGATCACAGCTAGAACTGTTTCTTTCTTGGGGGGGGGGGGGGGGACGCTGATTACTCAGCACCTCTTCTAGCGCAGCGGTTACACTTTTCTGACCCAACTCACGAAGTAAAAGGGAGGGCTTTGTGGGGTCTTCGGCCCAAAACGGGCCTTCAGGTCTCTTGCTATCTCTGCTCGGAATTGATGCTTCGGGGATTTCTAGGGAGAAGCGTTATATTGGGGGTGGGGACCTTTTTTTATGGCTGTCTGAGACAGTCTGGGAAAAAGCTTGAAATAAAAAGAAGGCGCCATTCGAAGAAAATGACGTATTGGGATTCTTAAGTAACAGTGAGAAACGCCAGCTAAATAGTTTTTTTTTCTTTTCTTCTTTCGTGCTTGTTGTGCTTCCCGCCACTTTTTAAGCAATGGATAGTCCCACGGCTTTTTCAACCAATTAGGCTATTTTAGCAATCCGTTCGATTTTCTCTTAAAGAAACAAAGCGAGTCCTTCGTTAATTCATCGTACTTGACTGTTTAATGGAATTACATCTGTTTCGCATCAACAGCGACAAAAATCTTTTCGAAGTAAGTTTAATACTTTAAATGATGTGTTTGTTGCAAACTTTTGTTGTTTTAATCACGTTAAATAATACGAAGTTGAAATAATGATTATTATAAATTGAATACATTTTTGTTTATCTAAGTTTAAATTCCTAAAGGTACAAAAGTATAAAGAGTAAAGGTTAAATTTAAAATGTACTCGATATTTAATTTCATTAGAAAACAAAACTTGAAGTTTAGGAATGCAGATTGAGTCTTCGCTCCCTCCTCCGCCCAATTTTCACTTAGATTTTTCGTTACTTTTCGGATAAATTGCACTCACAATTAATTCAACTTTTTTGCTCAGTTACCAGGCAAAATGTAGACGGGGCTCTAAGTTATTACAGATATGGGTTTTTTTGTCTGATCAACTTCTTCGGTTACAAAACAGACCATTAGCTCACCTTTATGTGCCTTTTCGCTGATATTCCTCACATTTTTTAATGTGCTCTCTTTGTTTTTTCTTTGTTTTTTGGATTAATCTTATAGTTGGATCTATATCAGAAAAGTAATACAATAATCTGTTTTGTGGTGTAGATTATCCTCAATTTCAGGGGGGTTGAGGGGTTTTCCCCGGGGAGAAATTTTGGAAAAACGGTATGAAATCCTACATTTTATGAAATAATTGAGTCTAATGAAGAAAGAAAAGTCAAATAAAACCCCCTTAAAAGTTACATATTTCATAAAAAGTTCTTTCCGTTCGAAAAAAAAAATACAACAGATAAAATTAGTTAAAATAAATATGTTTGCTCAACTTTGAATTATCATCCAGAAATAAGTCGTAACTTAATGACAAAATTTTAAAGGATTCAATAGTACGCTTCCAGAAATATACTGGATACAATTGTAAGTAATAGCATAGGTATTCTTAAGTTTGTCGTAGCACTTAAGTAAAAAGTTTGTAAATCAAGTACGAGACAAGAATTATGTATTCAGATTATCTAAAAAAACAACGTAATAAAAAACATATTTTAGACAAAAATAAATAATGTGTTTTGTACACTGTAAGACACTTATTATATACACTATAAGATTTTTTTTAGCAATTTTCTTGCATTTGTCATGTAATTTTTCAAATATGATTATGAATGCCAAATGCTTGAAAGAAATATTTAGAAAGTGAAATTTTTGATTTATGAAGAAAGATAATTAACTCTATGCTGAAGTCCATATTTTAAAATAAATATTTACGTTTTTCATTGCATAACCTGACACATGATACAGTCGCGTAATTGTTTTGTATTTCTGCTCTCTCTCTCTCTCTCTTACAACGAGCCATATTTTATGAAAATAGTATTTTCAAGTTAAAATTATTTTCTAGTGCAGTAAGCAGTTACATAGAATTTTAAAATTTATACCATAAAAAGGTCCATATAAAATAGTTGGGATTACACCCAATCACTATACATGCCCACCGTTTTATGATTCCATACTTGTTTAAATTATTATTTTAGCAGAGCAACAAACATGGAGACGCTCAAGATAAAATATAGTGCCGCCAGGAAAGGGGCGAGACCTAACATTTAATATTAATGGCAATCGTAAGGACTGTTTTGACCAAAAAAAAAAAAAACCTTCCAGATGGTAATTCTGGCTGCGCTAGAGGCAAGGGCGTATATATGGGTGGGGCCCAGGCTCCCAAAATCAAGGAAAATTGTCCCGAAATAATTTTAAAATGTGTTTTCAAAAAGGAAAGGTCCCGAATTTCTCCCCTTTTCGCTAAACATCAACAAAGACAACTTAAAATTGCAGTTACGAGCCTCAATGCCAAAAAATTTCCGGGAGAGCCTTCAAACACCTTTCTATCACTCAAATTTCGAAAATGTTCTGAGAGAGAGCGCCCTCCTACCCTCTCGATTTCTTTCAACGAATTATAGCGCATTGCGAATTTAAAACTTCAATGTCACAAAAGCAGCTTCTGAATCCATACTTTTTTCTTTTCGTCATTAAAGATAGCCTAAAATGGGTTTTCAGAACATCAATTTTAAAACATTTTCAGTTGAGGGTTCCCGAACCACCACCCTTTCCCTAACGAAAGTCTGAAATAAGCTTGGCTATGCTTGGTTACTTCGGCCCCCTCCAAAATTCAAACATATGTACGCCACTGGCTAGAGGATAACCACAAACGGAAATAATTTTCCTGATGATTTTTGTTCCAATTTTGGAAAAGTTTGGCACCAGAACATTTTTGACAGAGGGTCTGTATTCCCCCAGTCCCCTCTCCCCCAGGCATATGGGTACAACAAGATAAAATAAATGAAAATAACTGTAAACGATATTTTTACTACGATTTTTATTCAGATTTTAGACATCTTCAGGTTTCAAAGATAAAGTGTCAGGCAAATTGGAGGGGGGGGGGGTTGGGTAAGCCCCTGTACCCTTCCCCCCGCTACGTTTATAGCAACAGAACTGTTTAATAGTTTATTTAAAAGGGAATTATATGCAGTTTGATTTGATGTGTTACTTAAATACTGTACGTGAAAAACAAATTTCATAGAATTTAAACTCAAAATTCAAAAGCTTTTGAAGTGTTATTTTATAATAATTTTGACAAATTGAATTGAAGTATTTGAATGATTGATGCATTAATAAAATTTATTTTTCATTTTTTATAAATTACTTGTCATTAAAATTAAGCTAAGATTTGGTTAGAAGAAATTATAGTTCTTTTACGGACCTTTGAAAAAATATTTTATAATCAAAATAGCATTTGCGAAGTAATATTATTGAAAGCACCACTTCTTTTCCCTGACAAGTATTTTATTATAAACAAACTCTTTGTCCACAGTATTTTTCATTTGCTGCCGGGGGTAATCTTTAGAAAATTCTCCAAAACTAACCGTTTGCAACATTTAATTAAAAGCTTTAAATTGTTAACGTATCGCTTTAGACAGCTCTAATCTCCATCAGTAGTTGGAAAGTTAATAATATTTTCCTATCTACTAGAAATACACATAATGCTTTGATGTTCTTTTGTTTATTTTAGTGGAAAATAGCTGATCTAGTTTTAGTTATATTTTTATTTTACAATTTTAAAAGCAAATCTAAAATTTCCGAGCCTGAAATTCAGTATTTCCAGATTTGTTTTTAAATTACAAGTAGCATTCCTTGGTATTTGCAACTAGTATCGAAACGTACATTTCTTTTAAACCTTTTCATCTTAAACTTTTTTTATGATTATTCAATTTCAAAGTGATAAATACAATGTGTAAATTTGAGAAAAATAGCATATTTCCAAATTCCGGAAAAAATGGCCAATAATATGATTGAGCACTATTTCAAATTCATAAAGTTCTTTAGATTTTTCAGTTTTATGAAATTAAAAGGTCTTGTATGAAAAATCTGGACAGGTCCTTGTAGAGTAACACTGTAATTTTTACCATTTTTAGTTTATCTTCGAGTAACTTTTTTAAAATAGGATTTTGTATTCATTAATTTTGTTCAATTTGTGTCATTAAAGCGCTTAATTCAGACTATAATTTCTTTGAAAAATATTTTTTGTCGTATGATTTTCAAGCAAGCAAATGATACTCATACAATGAAGTCAAAATAGTCATTTTTTTCCGGTTTCTTTGGTTGTACGTCATAAGCGACCGTCTTGTACACTTGTATTTAGCCATCATGGGTTTCACTGAGAGAAATTGCGACTTTTTTTGTTTGGAGTATTTCTGTGCATTTTTAAAATGTTGTTATGAAATAATGACTGCTCCTCAAAACATTTTTTTTCTTTGCAGAGCAATTCAAGCTCACACACATCCAATACTTCCGAAAACTTCTAATTCGTGATGCATAATGTATTCACATTTTAAACATATGCATTACGTTTGGTTTAAGCAAGGCTACACTAGATAGCGTTTTATACAGGCTTCTTCATTTGATCAAAATCCTTGGGATAAAAACGGACGTCCTTTTCCAGCGACATCTATCGAATTTTATGGTAACTAACATTTCTACAAATCAAATAATAAAAGACAAAATTAAAAGTTAATTTGTTGGCGACCATTTTACAATTTGGCATTCAATTCTATTTTAGTGTATTTTAACGTTATTTAATAGCTCGTTCGATTTGTTGGTTTATTCTGCATTTTAACGGCTTATTTTAATTAGTTAGTGAATTATTTTTCATTTTAATTGATTCTAATTATTAATTAACTATGAAACGACACTGGCACCGCAGAGCGATAAATGGCGATTTTGGAACGATAGTTCCATCAAAACTTTTGATGAGTTTAGATGGTCAAATTAATTTATTTGGCGATTTTTTTACATTTTAATGGAAGTTCTCCGTAAAGCTTTTGAGAATATTTCAATAACCGAGATCTTTGGTAGTATGTACGTTTCAGTTATAGGTACGTTTTTTAACTTGGCGATGTATTTTCTTACCACCTAAGCGAAGATTAAAATTTTAAGCTTGCATCGTCTTCTTTTCTCTTATTTTGCATTTTAATTTAAATTTCAATGATAATAATGGCTCGATATATTTATTAAACTTGTTATGTTACATGCTAATGGAGCTTTTGAAGTTGATTTGGCGAGTTTTTTAATAAGAATTCTCACATTATTTCGCAGCTTTTTTTCAGTTGGCCCATTATTTTACTTTCAAGTATTAAACTTATGTGTGAAATTAGAAACAAAAAAGGGAAGATTTCGGTGATTGGAAGTCTGGTTATCTTTCACTATTGGCGTTAAATCTTTGTGTCCAATTTATGAGCGAGGGAAATATACTTCCTTCGCAAACATAAACTAAAGAGCAACAAAATAAAGTAATTCTCGCCAAAAATTTGGCAACCACAGCAGATTCCCAATTATCGAAATATTATCAATGTGTGAAATTTAACATAAAAAGAACATTACCTTTTTATGTTGTGTAAATGAAAACAAAATTTTACAGTTGGTCGTCGTAATATTGTAGTTTTGTTTATTTTTTTCGTACTTGTATTGCTCTTTAGTAACAAACGATTATATATGCTCATTTCGTTTTTAGCCTACTTTCCCGTTAAAAATAAAAGAAAGACGAAAAAAGTATCAAAAGTAGCTTAATGCATCTAAAAAATATCGCCAAGTCCAAAAAATATCGCCAAGTTAAAAAAATATCGCCAAGTCCAAAAAATATCGCCAAGTTAAAAAAATAAAAAGGTAAAATGAATATCGAAAAATTAAAAATTTGAAAGTAGGGTATTGAGATGGGGAATTTGTGCGTCGGTCGGTCGGTCGGTCTGTCGGTCTGTCTGTCCCCCCCTAATAACTTTTGAATGAACATTCCGATTTGGACAAACTTTTTTTTGTTGGAAAGATCTCGGCGAGTACAGCTCATTCCAATTTTTGATTATTTGATTTGAACAATTTTTGGTTCAACTTTGAGCCGTTCAAAAAACCGGTCCCGCGATACTAACTTTTTAATGAACAGCCCGATTTGAACAAACTTTTTTTTGTTGGAAAGAACTTTTCAAGGGTACTTCATTCCCGTATTTACATTTCCGATTTGAACAATTTTTCGTTCAACATTGAACCGCTCAATCAAGCTGTCACCCCTAATAACTTTTGAATGAACAGTCCGATTTAAACAAACTTTTTATTGTTTGAAGCATCTCGGCAAGGATACTTTATTACCGTATTTAAATTTTCAATTTGAACACTTTTGGTTCAACATTGAACCGTTTAAGCAACCTTTCTCCACCTAATAACTTTTGAGTGAACCGTCCGAATGGAATAAATTTTTTTTTGTTCGAAAGATCTCAGCGAGTGCAGCTCATTCCTATATTTGATTTTTTGATTTCGACAATTTTTGGTTCAACTTTGAACCGTTCAAACAACCGGTCCCGCGATGCTAACTTTTGAGTGAACAATCCGATTTGAACAAACTTTTTTTTGTTCGAAAGATCTTTTCAAGGATACTTCATTCCCGTATCTACATTTTCGATTTGAACAATTTTTCGTTCAACATTGAACCGCTCAATCAAGCTGTCACCCCTAATATCTTTTGAGTGAACAGTCCGATTTAAAAAAAACTTTTTTTTGTTCGAAGGATCTCAGCAAGGATACTTCATTACCGTATTAAAATTTTCAATTTGAACACTTTTTCGTTCAACATTGAACCGTTCAAGCAACCTTTCCCCACCTAATAACTTTTGAGTGAACCATCCGAATGGAATAAACTTTTTTTTGTTTGAAAGATCTCGGAGAGGCTTTCCCATGCATTCCCATATTTCGCTTTTTGATTTGAACCATTTTTCGTTCAATATTGAACCGTTCAGAAAAAAAAATTAACATTAGCGTCTACGGGGAATTTAAGTTGAATGTTGATCCTGAACTTAAAGTCGGATTTCCTTCAAACTAACTTTGTAAGAAAATGGTTTTGATAAATAATGTTTGTAACGTACTTTTCTGAGTAATCTTCTATGAGGACTCTGATTCCGACTCCGACTCCGCAAACATGGCGGAAATGCAGGCTCAGAAAAAAAAATTACTGACTGTGCAGACGATTTTTTGTTTATTTATAAATTTGTTTTATTTTATTTATTATTATTATTATTTTTTTTTTTTGGCAGACGATGTTTTTTTTGTAACAAAAATTTTTCATTCACGAGAACATTTTATTCTTTATTTATATTTAACAACTGGCAACAGATTAAAAGTGAAATTCGAGACATTTTATTAACGGACGAGTTTTTTTTTCTTTTTTTTTTCTTTCTTTGATAAAATGTGTTTTGATGCTCTTTGTACTTTTATTTATTCATTTATTTATTTTATTATTATTATTATTATTATTATTTTTTTTTTTTTTTTGAAAACGATGAGGATTTTTTCTACGGAGGAACAGTTACACTCTTTAAAAGGTGCGACAAAACTTTATTTATTCGTTAATTACTTTTTACGTGTCTACTTCATCTGATGAAAGGGGTATATTTTGCTTTTCGAAATCAGCTCTAAGTGCTAAAAAGGTATGTTTGACATAATTTTAAGTCTCAGATAATCAAGAGAATAATGATCAGATGCGAGAATGCCGATGTCGATGTACGGGAAAGTAGGCTCGTTTAGTTCTTGACAGAACTTCTTGTTACTAAAGAAATTAATATGTTTTGTTGTCAATCGTCTTTCCGTTGAACACCATCGCTTCATTAGTGTACATTTCATTCTGGGGCATCAAAATGAAATGTCTCTACGAATAGATTCGCCATTTATCGCTCTGATGGGTCAACACTATCAAAATGAACATCTGAGCTTTTGCGTAGCAATTAAGATCGTGTGAGCAACAGTAATGAAACAAAATAGTAAATAGAACAATATTATTTCATTGCTACATTTTTATTTATCGGCTGCGAAGAAAAGCGTATATTTTATTAATGCAGAGATGTCAAAATTGAACGCCATTGCTATACGTTGCTAATTCGAAGAAAGTAAACAATGAATGAATGTCGTATGACTGAATCGCGACCAACTTTACCTGAAAAGGGAATTTATTTCCCCTAAAAAGCAGTACTAAGAGGCCTTCGGCATCAATTCACTCTGTACTCCACTTCAGTTTAACTATATCAATAATTTTTAACCCTAATA
>JAXGGA010017439.1:0-24347 GCA_038373865.1 Uloborus plumipes | reverse complement strand
TTTTCTAAAAGGTGATTCCCTTCTGCTCTTGGCAACCGGGGCTGTTTTGCTTCACATTGCGGAGGCCGCTCTGGGTTGCTACTCTGGGTATTTAAACTTGTGTTTCTCGCCAATTTTGGCATTCGATTGATTTCATTCCGTACTGTTGACAGTGCACGGCGAAGCTCTCAACCAGAGCCGAAGTCCGAATCAACTCGTAACATGAAGGAGATTCGTCATACATCCGGAATCAACATGATCGGTAAGCAATGTCCTGTACGCGAGGCTCTGTAAACTTGGGTTATTTTATTTTCATGGCACAACGCAAAATTATGTATTAAAAACAAATCATTGAATCTCTGCAACATGTTTGAAATTATCATTGAATCTCTGCAACATGTTTGAAATTATTATTGAATTTTTGCAACATGTTTGAAATTATGTTTACATAATCAAGAGAATAAATTATATTCATGGAAGTTGGAAACTTCTTGTCTCTCTTCGATCTAACCACTACGATCTAACAACGCAACAGAAATATTTTTTCAAAGTTTTCAATTGAGATTTTTAGTTACTTTTTACTTTTTTCGACTGTAGAACAACTAGAATTGTGGTTCTCCGTAATTCGGAACAATTCCGGTTAGAACTGTATTTTGTTCATAGTTCTTTTAGCAACAATTTCATGTACTTAAATATTGCTAGTGAGTGGGGGTTCCGGGGTCAGCCCTTTATGTTGTCAAAAGCATCATGGTCGGGCAAAACGGGACACTTTTAGGGTGCCCAAAACGGGATACCATTTTGATGTGTCCCGTTTTACCCGACCATTTCCATTAATGTTTTTTCAATGTGTTTAAGCAGCACGAAGCGAGCTAGAGGTTCGCAAGTGGATGTTCAACTATCCTGACAAAGGGATTACTATCTACGAAGTAGGAAATATGTTCAATGCAGCATTTTAACGAGCAGCTCTTCTCGAAACTGCTGTGAGTGGGTTCACGAAAACAGGCATTTTCCCATATAATCCCAGATGTCTTTCCCGAATATCTCTTTGCTTCCTATCTTCCAACAGATCACCCATTGCTGGATGCTCAGAACATGACGTCCTTACACCCATTAAATCTGCAACAAAATGAGATCAGATCCGAAGAATCTTCAAATTCAGTCATAGCATCTAAGAGTTTGCTGTCATCACAACCACTAGAGACAGTATTGAAAGAATCACTTAGTGCAACGATAACACTAGCACAAATGCAGGACTTATCCAACCGTTCACTTCAACAGGAGTCAAAGGACTTGGACTATACTGTCGCCCTTCACTGTCATTTTCCATATCACCCGAAGATATTCTACCTCCACTACGAGTGATTGGACCAAGACCTCAAAATAAACACGATAATAGAAGAGGGAAAACAGCATTTATAACAAGAAGCCCTTATAAACTTGAGTTGGAAGAAGAACGAGAAAAAAAAGAACGAAAAAGAATTTAAAAGCTGAAAAAAAAGGGCTGCCCAAACAAGTCTCTTGAATGTTCCGAAAACAAACCAAATGAGGCGTAAAAGAAAACCAGGTGGAGATGCATAACAGGCATATAAATTTAAAAAATGTTGCTCTGAACCTGAAAAAAACCCCACAAAAATCATTTGCAAAAATGGAAGAAAATGGACGTAACATGAAAAAAAAGCGAAGCAACAACGAAAAAAAAAAAAAAAAAAAAAACATCAGTTAACTAAGGTTGGACGTCGTCGTCTTCAGAAGATGAAACTGAAAAAGATGATGCATGTATTTTCTGCAACTCTCTGTATCGTGAATCGAAAGCTGGAGAAGGAAGCTGGATACAATGCTCGAGCTGCCGGGATGGGTCCACGAAGCTTATTCCAAAGCAGACAAAGAAGGCGATACATTTTTATGTGATTTCTGTGTTATGTAATTTTCCAACTTTACAATTACGTAGCCTATTTTTGGTCTAAAAACTAAATCGAAAGTAAAATCAGTACAAAATAATAACATACAATTCCCTATCCCGTTTTACCCACCCTTGGTCGGGTAAAACGGGATCATATAAGACTTTTTGAAACCAGTATTTTTCACATAAATAATACCGAACAAATATGACAAAGGTATGTTTAGTAATGCAAAAGGTGTATACTTTTAAATGGCCTCTAACTTTGAAATGTACCTTGTATACAAAAAGAAATAAAGTGAAGAATAGGTTAGCTATCCCGTTTTGGGGTACTTTCCCCTACGATGAGAGTTGGATCAATATACGAGCAATGTTGTTCCGTGGCGATGAATTTTGGATCATTTTCCTTTTTTTTTTTTGTTTCAAATTGGGCTGCAGTAGAGACACAACCTTCTGCAGACCTAGTGCAATCCCCCAAGTAAGCATCCATTCTTTCACGTAGCACCAGAATTGGCTGAATGCCATTACCACGAGAATTTTGACGCCCAGTTGCCGCCAGATGGAGGCACCTGGGCTCTTTTTGATGCGAAAGAGCACTTGGATTTAATTTTTCCTAGGGAAATTCAAAGCCAAACGAATACCCCAAGGGATCTTTTACATGCCACATAATCATACGACGTGCGTCGAGGATTTTCCGCATCTCGAAAATCCGCCGACTGACCAACTCTAGGATCGAACCCGGGTTATCGGCGCGGAAAGCCGACGCTCTACCACCACGCCACCAAGTCGACGATTAATGAGACTAACACTGAATATTTAATAAAAATTTGAGACTGGGAAAATTTTCATCGGAAAATTTAATCATTACGACCTCTTCCGATCTTTCCGATGAAATCTGTAGCTTGGCGTATTTTCATCCGGAAATTTGATCGGAAGGATATAGTTTCCCGATGAAATATAGCTCATCTAATTTTCTCCGGGAAACTTGATCGGAAGGATATCGTTTTCCGATGGAATATAGCTCGGCATATTTTCATCGGGAAATTTGATCGGAAGGATGTAGTTTTCTAATGAAATATAGCTCGGCTAATTTTCATCGTTAACTTGATCGGAAGGATATTGTTTTCCGATGGAATATAGCTCGGCTTATTTTCATCGGGAAAGTTGATCGGAAGGATATCACTTTCCGATGAAAAGTAGCTCATCGAAAACCGTGCTCGGATACTGATCGGAACGATATCATCGTGCGTTACGGGATCAGTTTACGAATTTTCATTTCGCGATATTGCAGAAAGACTTGATGAGAATGTTTCCACTGTGCATGATTATTGGAAGCTATGGTCAACCCTACTAAAAATAACCCATAGAGATCAATAGAAAAATCTATTGATATCGGTAGAGTTCTATTGATATGAATTGATTTCTATAGATGTCTCTATTGGTATCGATAGAAGCTATTGATACCTGTAGCCTATTGATCATAACCTCAATGGATATCCATAGAAGCCCTACAAGACCGTAGCCAGCGGGGGTGGGGGGTCAGGGGGTCAGAACCCCCCTTCCCCGAAATTTTCAAACCTCAAAAGTTTTAAAAAAGTATTCAACTAAAAAAAAATTATTTCAAGGTTTGATGGTCGGAGGTCGTCCCCCCCCCCTCTCTCGAAGCTGTGACGGGTCTGAGGTTTTTGATGATATAAAGAAAAATTAGAATAATAAAAATAAAAAAAAATCATTTGAATAAACTTGAATAGTTCTGCTCACTATTTCGCCAAAGGAGTTTTTTTCACTTCAATCATATTTTAGCACATAGCTTATTTGATCATTTTCCATTCAGCTTTGGTTGTTTTTAACCCATTAATGCCTGACATTTTTTTTCCAAATATAAATTTTTTTTTTTATTACGGAAAATTGAGACGTGGTGGGACTTTTTTACTTGCAGGTATTTAAAAACCTATATGAATACGTAATAAAAATAATAATTTGGCTGTTGTTAGTGAACCACTGCCGACCAGTGTAATTAGCAACTGTATTGAAAAGGATAAACGAGCGAAGGCACCCATCCAACCAGAGGCGGGAATTCTCCAGCCAATCACCGGCCAGAACTAGGATCGCCGTAGCTCAGCCAGCTTCTGCCAACCAGGAACGAGGAACACGGACGTTCATTTGCCAATAACAGACGAGGATGCAGAGGGCACTTCCCTGGAAGCTCCGTCAACGCCACTGAAACGCCTATTCACATTACGACCGTTCCGTCCGAACGAAGTGGTTTTTCGGACGTGACGGACGGAGGTGAAAATTTTCGAGCATACGCACCAGCTCTGTCCGAAAGTCACGTGGCGGTATTCCCCCCACACATTATAAAGAGCGCGCCCCTGGCGAGAGCCAATGAAGTCGCTACCAAAGAACCGGTCTGCTGTCGGACCAGACGACATCCAGCATTCTAAAGGGTCATTTACACTATGTCCGAACGACACGTCCGTCACGATTTTTCTCCCCAGAAACCAGTTTTCGATCAACGTTGCCATGACAGCAGGCCGTTACAATCGGAACCCGTCGCCGTACGGCGGAAGTAGATATTTGTCGTGACGGTCGTACGTCCAGCAAACAAGCAACCAATCAGAGTCGAGTACAAGCGCCATCTTGATTCAAGGCTCCTCAAGGACGAATACAGCCAAGTGCTTGTCGTTCGTCTGCACAGTATGAATGCCTTTTCCTTTTTGGAGGACGTACGTCCGTCCGCTGGAGAAGAAAAATCGTGACGGATTTTTCGTTCGGACGTAGTGTAAAGGGTCATTTACACTATGTCCGAACGACACGTCCGTCACGACTTTTCTTCCCCAACGGACGGACGTACGTCCTCCAAATAGGAAGAGGCATTCATATTGTGCAGACGAACAACAAGCACGTGACTGTATTCGTCCTTGAATCAAGATGGCGCTTGTACTCGCTCTGATTGGTTGCTTGTTTGCTGGACGGACGACCGTCACGACAAATATCTACTTTCGCAGTACGGCGACGGGTTCCGATTGTGACGGCCTGCTGTCATGGTAACGTTGATCGAAAACTGGTTTCTGGGGAGAAAAATCGTGACGGACGTGTCGTTCGGACATAGGGTCATTTACACAATGTCCGAACGACACGTCCGTCACGATTTTTCTTCCAAAGCGGACGGACGTACGTCCTCCAAATAGGGAGAGGCATTCATACTGTGCAGACGAACGACAAGCACGTGACTGGATTCGTCCAATAAGAGAAATGGCGCGCTCATCCTGTAGAAACCAATGAAACGCTAGTTCAGCTGGCCTTGATTCGCCAGATGGCGCTTGTACTCGGCTCTGATTGGTTGCTTGTTTGCTGGACGGACGACCGTCACGACAAATATCTACTTTCGCCGTACGGCGACGGGTTCCGATTGTGACGGCCTGCTGTCATGGCAACGTTGATCGAAAACTG
This sequence comes from Uloborus plumipes, assembly GCA_038373865.1. Taxonomy (NCBI): domain Eukaryota; kingdom Metazoa; phylum Arthropoda; class Arachnida; order Araneae; family Uloboridae; genus Uloborus; species Uloborus plumipes. The sequence goes on along the minus strand of JAXGGA010017439.1, from coordinate 19,018 downwards.
GTTTCTGGGGAGAAAAATCGTGATGGACGTGTCGTTCGGACATAGTGTAAATGACCCTTAAATGACCCTTAAAACGGAGACGGAAGCCGATCATTCGGCGTGCTGTCATGGCAATGGATTTCGAAAACCAGTTTCGCAGCGAAAAATTCGGTTCGGACGGGCGGATCGGTCGTAATGTGAATAGGCCTGAAGATGGCCGCGGCAGATACGGCCGAAACATTAGGGACAACTCTACTCAGACTACGGCACAGCAGCCCGGAATTTCTCATAATATCGACACCGGCCGTGAAAGCCTTCTTCACTCTTACACAAAAAATTTTGTTTCTTTTCCGGATGACACTAATTTAATGAGTTTTGACATCCAAATACAAGTAAAGGCTGGAGATGAGATTTCCAAGTTGAAGTTTTAACACAAACAAATAGGAATCTATATACAATAAGACAGTTCTTTTCCATTACATGAGCTAGATATGAAGCATTTTTTTTATCTTGGCAATTGTTTTTCATTTTATTTATTCGCCATTACTTGTTTTGGCATACCATATATTATTGGTTTTTAGTGACCATTTAAACAAAGGAAGCCATTACACAAAACAAGACTAAAATAAATAATTCACTGACTGATTAAAAGAAGCCGTTAAAATACAGAATTATCCATAAAATAGGAAAATAAGCTATTAAATAAAAATTGATTAAAATAACCTGCCAGTTAAACAAAACTACATCACAAGATCCTTTAAAATGTTACAAAATCCATCAAATAAATATACTGAAATAGAATTGAGTGTCAGATTGTAAGATAGCAGCCAAAAAAAAATAAATTTTAATACTGTCTTTTTGTTTTATCCAAGCAGAGATTATGCCAAGGGTGCAGTAAAGTTTAAGCAACCCAATTCTCGCCAAACGAACTGAGGCTTTTACTAGTCAGAAGATAATGTAATGTAAAATTACGGCACTTGAAATTCATTTGTGTTTTTCATTAGGGATCTAATTGTAGTGTGTAACTCTTTTTTTTTCTTTTGTGCAGAAAAATTCCAAAAATGTCTGTTCCTAGGCTACTTTCTGTTGCAACTGCCAGCAAGTATCTTCATGACAAAGGAACTAAACTACACGAAGCAGTTTTATCCAATGATGCAAATGCTGTACGTGCAGTCTTGCAGAGTGACCCAAATTTAATAGACGAGAAAGACTCGCATGGAAAAACTGCTTTACATCGGGCCGCCGAGGGTGGACATGGAGGAATCGTAAAGATGCTTCTCGACAAAGGTGCCAGTACTAATCTTCAAGACTTAGAGGGTCGGACACCCCTTCACGATATGCTGTGTAATATTTGGAATGATGAAGTGGTGTCTATGCAGGAAGACTATATAGGAGTGATGAAGAAGTTGCTTGCCGCAGGTGCTGATGCACACCTCCAAGATGAATGTAATCAGACGCCCCTGCATATAGCTCTATGCTCAAGGAACAACACAGCAGCAGAAATGATCGTGGACGAACAAGGAGGAAATAACCTTCAAGATAAAAGGGGGAAAACTCCTTTGCATCTCGCTATAGAATCTCAGCATTCTCTTGAAATTGCAAAGAAGCTGCTCACTGCAGGGGTCAGCACCCGAATCCGAGATAATCAAGGCAATACACCGCTCCACATAGTTCTCGATTCGAGAGCCGAAGCAAATGCAGTAAACAACTTCGTGAAAGCAGATAGTGAAAACGACGTTCAGGATGGGCTTGGCCGGACTCCCTTGCGCTTTGCGGTAAGACAGGGGCGTATCCTAGCAGCAAGGATGCTGTTGTATTGTGGTGCCCATCCACACGTAAAAGCCAAATTTAAGGATGACCCTTTAGGAATTGAACTGTATCCGCTGGGAGTTGCTTTGAAAGAACGTCGGAGTGCTGTTGCGAAAATTATTGTCGCAGCGTGTGTCTTGCAAGACATTGTGATTGATTGGGAGAAGGATCTCCATTTGAAATCAGATTACATGTCCAGTTATATTTTTTATGAAGGGACATACACCGTAAAATTCTATCAAGATTTGTATGCAGAGTATGATCTCGAAGTTCAGAAAATGAAAAATACGAAGTTGAATGGAACTACCATCACTTACTATAACTTAGCGAGGAAACATGAAAGAAAGTTGGCTCCCTACCTCAAGAACAAAGACATCTGCTCGGTTTTGCAATCAACTAAGCTTGATGATCACTTTCCAAATTATGGACGATGGATCGCTTTCAAAGTAAAGAGGGCTAGAAAAAGGAACGCCCTGATCGTAAGCTGTCTAAAATGCTTCTCTGTTTTGTCGAAGAAGTTCCCATCTCTGCTGAAAATAAACACGGACTCTATATTAGATTTTTTAAATCAAAGAGATTTGATTAATTTTGCTAGCGCTTTCAATATCGGTTGTAAGTTTGTGCATTAAAAAAAATGTTTGTGTTATTTGAATCCTGTTGTGTAATTTTATAATATTTCATCTTTTTGTTGCCGTATTTTCTTATTTGTACAGTTAACTATTTTTACCATAAATCACTGTATATAAATCTTAAAAGTTTACCGTGTAACTGTTCTTGAATGCTTATAGTGGGGTGTAGTAGCTGAAAAGTATACCAAACTATTTCAAATCTGTTTATCGCTCTACCCTTTTGAGTTCAGATGTTACATGGGTAGACGAGTCCAAAAAGACAGGGACACAAATTTTTCTGCCGCTCTAGTGCCGGTTATGGCATAATCAAAATGGCAGCCAAATTTTTTGGTGCGGTTCTACTTTTCCCTGTATAACTCTGGTTTGTATTTTTATAGTAACCTATTGTAACGAGTCCGTAGCACCTTCAACTTTCTTTAATGACCATTCAAATCTTGAGGAAGTAACTATAAATTTATTTAAAATTATGTACACTTATTTACAATAGGAGCAAGAAACAATTGCTAAACATCCAGCAATTAGGTAGCAAACAGTACACTGTACTCTCAACAGTAACTCAGCACCACGTCTCTAACGTGAACAGTAATTAAGAAATTACAAAAGCAAAACAAACATTCGTTCAAGCGAATAAAACGAGTCCTCCAGAAATCAGATCTGAGAAAAACTGTGTTCAAGGCAGTTGGACAGATATTTATACTCAGAAGGAAATTTCTACAACATTCTAGCAAAATCCGGAGTGTTCGATTCATTCACAAACTTAAATGATTCATTCAAAAAAATTCTAGAGATAAGAAGAAAAACCAAGGAGGTTAAAGAGGAGGAGCTAAATCTCTGCTATCTAAAAGTGGCAATGAATTCTCACCGCCGCCAGAAGACGCGGCTCGACAAACGCTCCCTATCTCCTATGGGAATCAATGTAAATGATACTGAATCTGTCATCTTTTTAAATGCTGCTATGGAAAAGAAAAAAAAATTTTTCAACTGGATTTTGGTGTAAATCTTCGATTGACATTATGAATTAAATATGATTTTCATCCCACGAAAATTGGTGCCGTATTCTTTGAGAAATAAGTTTAATCGAATGCACTTACCAACTTGCCAAATCTGACAGAATCTGTCATTTTTTAAAGATTGCTGTTGGCAAGAATATTTTTTTTTAATTGGAATTTTGCTCAAACCATCGATTAACATTATGAACAAAATATATTTAAACTAATAATTATTTTGTCTACTAAATATATTTAATTAATAACAAAATTAAATACCGACATAATTAATTTTTTGCCTCATGCTTAATTTATCAACAATTTAGAGCACTGATTCTCAGCAAAAATTATATCGTACAATACAAAGAAAATGTTACATACAGTCGCATATATGTCAAATTTGGCAAGTAGCTAGATGTGGTCGATTAAACATCTTTCTTAAAAAATACGGCAAAATTTCAGTGGGTTCAAAGTCATATTTAGTTCATAATGTTAATCGATGGTTTACACCAAAATCCAGTTGAAATTTTTTTTTTCTTTCCCATAGCAGCATTTAAAAAGATGACAGATTCAGTATCATTTACATTGATTCCCGTAGGAGATAGGGAGCGTTTGTCGAGCAGCGTCCTCTGGCGGCGGTGAGAATTCGTTGCCACTTTCAAACTAGCGCATCCGTAGAACATTTCTCTCCTTCTTTCTGCTCCGTGAGAAAAATCCACGATATTACAACTCCAAGCGAAAATGTCTTCATGCTTATTAAATGTAGGAGAAGTGCAGAAACTACAAAATGTTACGGGGTGGGTATACCAATGGTAAAAGTGATATCTTCAGATACTTTTGCAACATGTCGACAGATAAAACCAAAACTAGTGAAATGGTGCAAGGCAGGAAAAAACAACAAATATTTACAAGATTTGTAACATTGCCCCCTTCCCAAGGACTGCACATCCCGGGCAGTACAATCCCCAGAAAAAAAGCAAGGGAAAATTTACAGATGCACACATTACATGATAACGAATCATAAACATGATAAACAATAACATTGATAAAGTAATATTACAAACAATTAAAGGCAAAAGTTATTTACAAAATTTACAAACAAGTTACCATGGCAGCTTTAGATTTACTTTACGAACTATGGCAATAGTATGAGGCTAGCCTATCATAATGTACAACTCTAGGTTTTGAGTGTGATGACTTCTGGGGATCCTCACTACGACTAGACGTCGTTCAGCCGGAGGAGGACTGTGTTTTGGTCTATCCCGATGCGACTGCAATTTGGGTGATAGACATTTACGTCGGATGGGATTCCATAGCATAGCCATACCTTGTCACCTTCTTGAAAGTCATGACCAGTGGACCTTGTGTCGTATCGAGTCTTCATTTTCTCTGTCGAATAAAGATGACGGTGTTCGTTTGTTTGTTCGTTTGTACGTTTGTGACCGCTGGCCACACAGCACCCACAGACCTGAAACTTGGCCCAAAAATTCGAACGTATCCCCGTGTGACGCACCTCGAAAGCCAAATTCTAAGTTTCGAATTAGTTATTTTTAAATTAATTAATTAGTCTCATTTTTGGTGTAACCGCCATAATTGAGGGGGGAAAACCTTCCCCCACCCCAAAACATTATATATCGCTGGAAAGGGCTTTTTTCTGAAAAAGAAAAGTTTTAGCACGTTTCTGTCCGTTAATTGGATGGTGTTATGCAAAAAGGAGTTAACCCACAAACCATAAAAAAATGAGTTATCCAACTGTGATGGTAAAATATGTTGCTTTCTACATTAAGGAAAAATATTTAAGCCCTATCAGCATTTCATGGTAACATATCATTGGTATATTGATATAGAGCTCCATGCTTTTTGCCAGAGTTTGTTGACTTTAAAGCCCACTATCTCAAAATCAGGATTTTGTGGGTTAACTCCTTTTTGCATAACACCATCCAATTATAACAGGAGATATCTTTACTAATATATAAAGCTGTAGAGTTTGTTTGTTTGTTTGAATGCGTTAATCTCAGGAACTACTGGTTCGATTTGAAAAATTCTTTTTGTGTTGAATAGTCCATTTATCCAGAAAGACTTTAGGCTATAGTTTGAAAAGATTCGATAAGCGATTCGTTTTTTATTCGAATTCAAGGCAATTTTCTCATAAATCGCCGAATACTGGGGTTAAAAATTACTTGCACATATTAATGTTATATATCGTTGGAAGCAGAAAAATTTTGTCCATCCTATGCAGTTTGTTCCGATTCTCTAACTTAAACACAGCACGAGTTATTCAATTTTTAAACTTGCCTTTTGCAAGGCTTCACCCGATTTCTTGCAATACTTGGTTCATTAAAACCATCAATAAAAAATAAACTAATTATTCCACAGTTTTGATTTTTACGCCATTGGATAGAGCGATATTTTTCACCCCAGAATTGATACGACTTACAGTCGAAGAACCAAGCTTTTATCTCCACTAGAAAAAAAGTTACAAGCGTTTGAACTTTGAGTTCGAAAACCTCTTTCCTGATCAAACTATTAACGTTTTATTGCGTTGCTATGGCGACATCTTTTAAATTCGTTGTTGGTGTCCTTTTCTTCATTTCGTTTCTTAAAAGCATTTCATTTTACGGCGTTTCAACAAGGCAAATTATGCGATCGTCCGTGTTTCACTTGAATTCCTGCCTACTTAATGACTTATATTTTTTTTCTGGTACCATTTTGAAAATGTGTTTCAAATTAAATTGTAATTCATGTTTTTAGCAGGGATTTTTTTTGGCTGCGATCTAAATATTAAGAAAACTTTTTTGTTTGGAATTTTGCAATTAATGTTACAGGAAGAGAGCGGTTTGGAAATATTTATTTTTGGTAGGGAATTGTATTTGTTTATTAGGGAGAGTGTTAAATATGTGCTACTTGACATTGTTTTATTCCTGAGGAAGCATGTGCAAATAATGCGATTGACTTTTTTATGCGGGAAAGTTTTTTAGCGAGCCGCTTTAGCGGAGAGTAGTTTTTTGAAACCGGTTTCGTTAAAACTTTCCTCCCTCCTTTAAATGCGAGCCGCCTTGGCGGCGAGTAATTTGTTTTAAGTTTCCTTACTACTTTAAAGGCGAGTCGCCTTGGCGGCGAGTAGTTTGCTGAAACTTTCCTCGCTACTTTAAAAGCGAGCTGCATTGGCGGTTATATATCATTACTGAAACTTTCCTCGCTACTTTAAAGGCGAGCTGCCTTGGCGGTTATATATCATTATATACCGCCTTGACGGCGAGTAGTTTATTTAAATTTTCATCACTACTTTAAAGCCCGTGCAACGCCGGGCCCCACAGCTAGTTAATTAATCAAATTTAGCCAATTTTCAAGGCTTAACTATGTACGCAATACTGAAACACTAGGTCCATTTTCCTGATCAGCTGCTCTTTTGTCCCTGAAGTTACTTTGTGGTTTAAATTTGAGTATAGATTTAAGCCTTGAAAATTTATTCAATTTGAATTATTAATATCTCCTATTTCTTTCTTAATTTTCTGTCCTTTTGATTTATTTGGCGAATTGATTTAAACTTTAACATTACTTTAAGTGGAATTTAAAAGATGGAGCGCATTTGAACTAAAGGATATAATAATTTTACTTCAGAGGGGGTTGGAATGAATTTAAATTTATTCAGTTGACTTCCTCAAAATTCGGTGTTACCGAAAATGTCAGAATGGAGCTAATATTGTCAAAAATTTAGTGATGGCTATTCAGTTACTCTTCGTATTTGGCGTCATAATGTTTGACAACAATCGGGAAATTTACCAAACCTCCCAGCCAGTGAAATCTTGCTTATTTGAGGGTCACTGTTAGATTGTGATCACTTCAAAGAGATGTTGCGAAAGATATTATAGTTACTGCCTTTTAATGTTCATATTAAAATCAGGGAAGAATGGTTGTGGCTGAGCTACCTGACACAATCGGTTCCCTATGTTAATAAATTTAGATTTGGCGACCAATTTTACATTGAAATTACGGTTAAATCGGTGAATAATATTAAATTTCAAGGGTAAAATTGCGGTGACCGTTTAGAGCTTTCGAAAATCTTGGCACTACAGTTGTGTCAAAAGTTCCATTGAAACGTAAAAAGTTCGCAAAAAATGAATAAGTTCGTCACACGCACACACACGAAAAGAAGAAAAAATTCTTTAAAACTAAAATTATCCTCTCATTGAACACTACAAACTGTGAAATGGCATTAAAAGTGTCAGCTATATATATAAAGATGACGGCTCTGTTTGTTTGTTTATTTGCATGTAGGTTTGTAACTGATGGCCAGAAGCCCCCACAGCACCTTCCGACCTGATATCTGACACAAAAATTCGAACGCATCCCCGTAAAATGCACTTCGAAGGTCAAATTCTAAGTTTTAAATTAGATTTTTTAAAACTAATTAATTAGTCTCATTTTTGGTACATCCGGCATAATTGAGAGGGGAAACTCCCCCCCCCCCCCCACTAAACATTATACATCGGGGAAAAGGGTTTTTTTTCTGAAAAAGAAAAGTTTTAGTACGTTTCTATCCGTTAATTAGAACAGGAGATATTAATTAATCAAATTTAGTCAATTTTCAAGGCTAAACTCTGTACGCAAAACTGAAACACTAGGTCCATTTTCCAAACTGCTCTTTCTTCAGTGATTTAAATTTGCGTATAGAGTTAAGCCTTGAAAATTAAATAAATCTCCTGTTACTTACTTAACTTAATGTTTATTTTTATTTATTTTGCGCATTGTGATTTAAACTTCAACATGACTTTTAGTGGAATCAATGCGCGAAATTGGAAATCATTGCAAAATCCTTGTTTAGATTAATTGCAACAATTTTATTTGTTAGTAAAAAGAAATTAGCAACAGTTAAAAATTTCAAATCATTGAAAGTTTTCAGATGTTTTGATAATTAAATAGCGGGAAAGCGATTTTTTAATGAATTTATTTTTCGCATTGTTGACTAAGCGCAAAAATCACCCCACCCTCCCACTGGGGCGATGGGCGCCAAAATTTAATCGATGCTTGCTTCCATTTCGAGTTAGTGTTATTCCAAATTTCATTCAAATCGCAGCAATATTTCTCGAGATATAACAGGTGCAATGACAAAATAAGCACTTTTCATTGCACGAACCCCCTTTAAGTAATTGACACAAAAATTGAATCAGCTCTTATACTTTTTAACGTCTACTTGAGTACCAATTTTTGTTCGATTTCGTTCATTACTTCTCGAGATATAGTAGTTACATTAAATAAGAAGAACGCTCGATTGCTCCACCCTCCTTTGAGATCTTGACACACAAATTGAATCAGCACCTGTACTCAATGGGGATTACCTATGAACCAATTTTCGTTTGATTCCGCCGGTTACTTCCTGAGATATAGCAATCACCCACGCGCAGAAAACGTGCGATTGCTCCACCCTCTTCGAGATATTGACACGCAAATTGAATCAGCACCTGTACTCAGTAGGGTCTACCTATGGACCAATTTTCGTTTGATTCCGCCGGTTACTTCCTGAGATATAGTAATCACCCCCGCGCAGAACACGTGTGATTGCTCCACCCCCCTTGGAGGAATTCGCTAAAAAAAGTCAGGTGCACCAGTTCGCATGGTGGTACATACACTGGCGGAAAAAAAAATCCCAACACCAAGAAAGGCTTGTGTTAGATAAACGAAATTTGGTTGGCGTGTTTATACAACTGAAAGAAGACATCGATTGAAATTTCTTGTTCCGCGCATAAGTGTGGCGCAGCTGGCGTCACTCAGAACATGCAAATAAGGCTTCTTTTAAAAGCGTGTTGTGAAGCTCGTGTGTAATATTTTTCCATGAAATTGGACGAATTGCGTTCATGTTAGCCAGGAATACCTTTTAAGAAGACGAAGAAGCCATTATCAACAGCTCACCGAGTTTAAACGAGATCGTACAATTTGGCTATGAGAAGGTGGATTTTCATTTCGCGATATTGCAGAAAGACTTGGGTGGGAATGTTTCCACCATGCATGATTATTGGAAGCTATGGGCAAGGGATGGTACTACCTCAAGAAGATCGAGTTCCGAGCTGCCACGTGGCACGACTGAGAAGGAAGATCGCTGAATCTTGCGTACGGCTGTGGCGCATCGTACTGCATCTGCGACTGACATTCGAGCTGCAGTTGGTACCGTCGTGACCCAAGGAACGGTAAGAAACTGTTTACTTCAAGGACAGCTCCGAGCCAGGCAGCCTGTAGCCGGTATTCCATTGACTGCAAACCATTGCCTTTTTCGACGGCAGTGGTGCCACGACAGAGCTCACTGGAAGTCCGAGTGGAGATCTGTTGTAATTTTTGATGAAAACAGATTCTGAATTAGTGCCAGTGGTGGCTGTATATTGGTCAGAAGGAGGCCAGGGGACCGCCTGCATTCAAGCGGTCTACGGCCTAGACACACGGGACTCACACCTGGAGTTATGATCTCTGGAACAATTTCCTACGACAACAAGGGCATTCTTGTGGTTATCCCAAACTCACTGACTGAAAATTTGTCGTCAGTCTGTTAATTTAACCAGTATTACAGCCCTTCATGAGTAGCATTCAAGGAGGCGTTTTCCAACCGGATAACGCTCGCCCTCACATCGCTGCTGTAACGCAATGTGCTCTACAGAGTGCTGACATGTTACCATGACCTGCAAAATCACCTTGTCTGTCTCCAATTGATAACGTATGGGATATCATGGGATGGCACCTCGAGCATCATCCACAGTCAGCAATGACGGTCCTAGTATTGACACAGCAAGTGCAATAAGCATGGAACTCCATACCACAAAGTGACATTCGGCACATGTATGACATAATGCATGCATGCTTGCAGGCTTGCCTTCAAATTTCTGGAGGTTACACCCTCTATAAAAATAACATAATTTCACATTTGCACAGCATTTCCTTGAGCTTAAATTAGCCAGTGATCTTGTACATTTAATCAATTAAACATGCTAACTAGACAATTGCATTACCCAAATTTTATTACTCTACGGCATTTTTTTCTTGGTGTTGGGATTTTTTTTTTCCGCCAGTGTATGTGCAAAAAATTTTTGTTCGATTTCATGCAGTAGTTTTTGCACTAGCGCGGCCACAAAAACTGGTCACACACACACACACACACACACACACAGACATTTTCATAAAATGATCGAAATGGACTCAGCGCACCTCAAAACGTGCAAATCCGTCAAAATTCGACATTCGAAAATGTTCACGAATCCAATACTTTCTTCTATATATTAGATATAGAAGAAAGTAAAAAACGGCTCTTAATTACAAAGACGTGTAGATGCCTAAAATCGGTAAACGTCCCGTTTTGAGGGAAACAATAAATGGTCACCTTGCTTATGTGACATGCACGTGCCACACTGGGATCATCTTTCTTATGGCTGTATGGAAACAATGAGAAAGTTAGCACAACTAAGATTCCTTCCCTTCCGCCCTAAATTATGTAGTTGCGTGCAAGAAACTTGAGAGAAAAATGTGTCCTTCAAGAGGTCAATTTTAACGCCTTTAATAATGCTAATGCTCAGTCATTGTGACACTGAACTGCGGAAAACAGGAAGAAGGGCATTGAGACTGATATTAGAGTGACACAATGGCTCATTGTGAAGGATCGTTTATACGATCGTAAAAACGGAGAGATTCGGAAAATATCCGCAAAAATTTATTTCTAAATTCCACCTGTCGATATCTTAAATATTTCAGATGTTTTCTTTTGAAAGAATGAGTTTTCGTTCGAAACAATATCTGTCAGGAATAATCGTTCGATTTATATTGTGGGTGTGAGTTATGTCGATATTAGCGGTATTTGAGTTGGAAAATGGCAGCACTAAAAGATGTACGGTTTCTTTGAATGTAATGCAATAAATCGTAACACTAATGGCCAGGGTCCGACAAATCTATGAAAGACTAAAGAACTACCTGGGCGAATAGTTCTCTTATTAAAAAAAACCTATAGAAGATACGTTGCCCTGAATTTTTCTTATAACTCTGAAAAATTATTTTGGGGCCTAAAACTTTTTCCTGTATCTCCTGCGATTTTACAATTTCTGTCTGTCTCCGTTAACGGCTATTTTTCTTCTGTTTAAACTAAAATTTATTAAGCAAGAATGTACATTGTTAAGAAACTTATGACAGAAATTAATTAGAAAAAATCAGGTCATAGAGAATGGAAAAAAAGGACAGTAGGTTGACCTAGTATCACCTAGTTTAGACATAAGTTATATATAAAAATGTAGATAAAGATATTACAAATACGATTCGTAGGACTGTCTAATCAAAAGGGCTTTAATCAAACTCTGACGTGTGATTTAAAGTTTCAGTAAGGGCCCTGCTCCACATCAGCGTAAAACGCGACCGAAACTGAAGGCAGAAACCGAAAATCCGGGTACTTTCCATAGGAACACTATTTGCTCCATTTTACGCTTCTGCTTTATTTTTCTGCTTTACGTCAATGTGGAGCAGAGCCTTAATTGAGTAATTCAGCAGATTATCGTCAAATTTTGCAAGAATCTAAATTTTCCGCCGATTTTTGAAAACTGGAAGCAGAATTTCATTTCTCTCAAATATATGGCTCAAAACTCGACATTTCTGTAGGAAAATACTTATGTGATTAAGAAATTATGTGTCTTTAAAAAGATCTCCAAGAAAGTTACAGAGAAATTTTGCAGCTCTCTACTAAATTTCTTTAACCTGTTAACTGGGTATGACGAAATATTTCGTCATACATAAAAGCCTACAGCAATGGGCATGACGAAATTTTTCGTCATGGAAATTAATCGTAATATATTGAACGCATCACGTTCTACGTTGTTCTTATCTATTAAATCTTAGAATGGTTATATATATGCCATCATATTGTCGATGCGTCATGAATTTTCAAGTTCTTGTAATCTGTAACTTGAGCGCTATTAACGGGAAAACGGGCGCTGCATGATCTATACTTAGAACTGCCACAATTTGGATTCATTTTAGTCTGCATTTCAGTATCTTACATGTTAGCAGCTTTCTGATTTGAATATTCTTATTGTGAATTTCAGTGTTTTATATGTTTTTATTATTGAGGTGTATTATTTACATACTGAGGTGTGATTTATTATTTGAGGTGTGATATTACTTAACGCTGCGAAAAAAAAGTCCCCATTGTGAAACGAGTTGAGCAATAGCTAATTCCCCGGTTAACAGGTTAATTGAAGAAAACCCTCTACCATCGTGTTTATAATATTTGGACCTAAATTGTAATATGTAACATATTAAGAAACTCGATGAGGAAAGAGGGTAGTTAGACTTTAGCCTGATCTCGTACTAGTATAAGGAAACAGAATTTCAGTGTTTCAAATTTCGATCCTTCCCCTTTTTTTCATGAGTTAAAACAGGGCAGTAACCAGACCTTAGTTTCGGGAAGGGTTTTACCAAACTTATTTCTTTTGTGAAATGTATAAAGTCAATAAAAATTGGATTTCAAGTTCTATATTCTGCTAATTTTTGTTACAAGTTATATTCAAAGGGTATTAACCCTTTAAGCGGTCAATTATTTTACCAGAAATGCTTCCAAAAAAGGCATATTTTTTTATTGCATAAAGTTAAGTAAAATACTTAACAGAATAAGAATATTAAGAATTTTTAAATTTTCTTTTTCATTTTCAATGCTTTTACAACATTTTTTATTTTACAATTTTGGTCACAAAACCCCGAAATATTTGCTTTTTTTAAGTACATTCTGCATGCAGTAAAGAATGGTTTACAAATTATGCTAAAATTTCTGTCACACTTACTGTGAATTTTGAGGTTTACAATTTTCCAAACAGTTCGGGCAAACCAGAAAAGGAAATCTGAAAATATCGATGCCCGTACGCCGTACGGGCAAACCAGATGAGGCCAATTTCGGGTAGCACGTACACTGTACGGGCAAACCGCTTAAAGGGTTAACAGAAGAAATATTAAAAAAAAAAAAAGACTTACATTTTCAATGAAGAAAAAAGAAATCTGGATAGATGAGTTTACACATATCCCCGCATTCAAAGGAGTACTCTTGAAATTTCTATCTTATAAGATGTGTCAAATATATAGGGGGGGGGGGACTTATAAGATGTGTTAAATATATAGTTTGGTACTTAAAAATTTGGAAAAATTTTTGTGTGTTTTTTTTTTTTTTTTTTTTTTTTTTGTGGTATTAAGAATTGAAGGAAAAAGTGTATTAAGAAATTATGTTTGCAACAACTACAATAAAAGAAATACTGCAGAAAAAAACACTTCATTTGTACAACTATTAAATAATAGTAATTTCATTTTTCAAATGCAGTTTCAAAGTGAATAAGAAAATTAAAATTAAAAAGCAATAATATTTTTTTTCAAAACTAGAAAAAGCATTTTTGTAAAAGTTTTGAAAATTTTCGGAAGGGGTTTGAACCCTAAATTCCCACCCCTTAAATACGGCCCCCGAACTGAAACATCAAATTTTGTGCATTGCGTCTAAGACTACTCTATGAGAGTAATTGGGAATAAAAAAAAACTAACTTTGTAACTATTGATGTAGAAAGATAATAGCAATATGAAAATAATCAATTTTCAGAAGAGGAAGAAATTTTGCACCATCGATACTCAATCTATGCCTCATTGATGGCATGCGATCGATGAATTCTCCGAACTTAATTAGAAACAATTAAAAAAATAACAAAAAATAATTATATCATCTAACATTATGTAAAAACACACCAAAGTCTAATTTAAATCAATGAATTAATCTTTCAATTGTAAGAAGAATGAAAATCTTAGTCGTTTGTACCTACCATAAAGTACATTCAAAATTAAAGGTCGAAAATGCAATTTTAGGCCTTTTTATGTGCGTTTCATACACATAATTTTGCTGTTTCGGGGGGCGATATCTCCCCTTGGCCGCGTTACTTTTACAGAATGTACGTCATAAATAGAAACACCTAAACTGCACATCAAAAATAACAGGGAAGGTGAAATTCATAACTAAATATTTTGAATAATTTTCCACGTGACCTTGTAGTTTTATGATAGTTTCCACTAGTTATCAAACTCAAGTTTTAAGTTTTTTATTTACTTGCTCTTTTTTAAAACGCTTTTATTAGTTTTACATGTGGGTTTGTTTTAGGGCTGCGACATCGATGTCGATGTTTTAGAAACATCGATGTTTTTGGAAGAACATCGATATTTTTACCATCGATGTTTGAGGGTCGATGTTTTTCCAACATCGATGTTTTGGGTTTGATGTTGCTTTTGATGTCGATGTTTTATAATCCAGCAAAGAAAGCCAAAGAAAAATATACGATAAGCATACTCATTAAAAGGTTTTCTTGTTTAATTAAAAGTTGCAATATTAACCCCATTTGGGAAAAAATTCTATAATTATTAGCAATGTTTTGTTTTAGATGTTGCTGAAACATCTCAAATTTGCTTTCACTTTTTTTTTTTACCTTTTAATTGTTGTTTCGCATTCAGGGTTTTTTTTTTTTCGATATCCTTTTTACATTTCAACAAAAAATAATTAAAATATGCGATAAAATAGATTCATATTTCTTTAACGACTAATTGCAATTATAAAGATTTTTTTAAGTACTAGCGATGATTTACAGTCAATGATTTTTAAACATCGTTGTTTTGCATTTAATTTTTTTTCGATGATGGTTACATTTCAGCAAAAAAAAAAAAGTTTTATAAAAATATGCGACAAAAACAGTTATACAGTTAATTAACAGTTGCAGTAAAGATCTCGCTGAAAAAAGTTTTCTTAACTGACATCGTTATCTTACGGATAATGTTTTTCCGGGAGACAAAAAATGTATCTAATTGAGTGATATAAAGAGGCGCTTGTAACGGGGAGTAACTGATTATTAATTACATTAAAATATGTAAGAAATTGAAGAAAAACTAATCGATGTTTTGAAACATCGATGTAGGAAAATATCGATGTTTTTTGTCGATGTATCAATACCATCGATGTCTTTATTTTCCAACATCGATGTCTTAAAACATCGATGTTTTGCCTTCGATGTCGCACCCCTGGTTTGTTTGTTTGCATATATGTATGTAACTCTGAATAAAAGTTAAAATTCACGTTCTTTACAAGTATAAAAGTAACATATTTACTACTCTATTATTAATACTAAAGGCTAATACTAAAGGTTACTATATTATTGCATAAAAGCAGTGACTAACCACCCTTAAGCAAGGGCTAAGGCAGGATGATGCGATACACCGCCAACTCGGTTATTTCGATCCATGAACTGCAGTTTCGTGCTAATTATGCACTTGCCCATGGATCGAAATAGCCGAGTTGGCGGTGTATTGCATGCGTATTGTTGCACTTTGATGTGTTATAAGTGTTTCAGTTGTTTGTATGTAACTCTGAATAAAAGATAAAATTCACGTTCTTTGCAAATATAAAGTAATATATTTAACAGCTTTATTAATTCTAAAGGCTAAACTGTATTACATGTTGATGTATTATAAGTGCACGTAAACTTAGCGGATATTCAATAGCTTTGAAAGGATAAACTTGAATGAACTCTAAAAGAGTAATTTTTTGGTTTTTTTAAACTATAATTTAATTATTATTTATTTGTCGAATCCTAATATACTGTTCGTCCACGGGGCATAGTTTTTCATCCGCTTCTTAAGAATTTCCACAACAAAATATTTGTAACCATTACTGAAAGTAGGTTTTTAAAGGTCATTTTCGGTGTGAGAAACCAACGTCTGTCTGAATCCAGCCCTGGATCAGCGAAAAGCAATAATTCCTTGAACATTCTTTTACCAGAAAATTGAATGATGACTTATTTTCAGTTAAAATGAGATTATTTCTTCGAGATCATCGGGCGATGTATTGATTTTGTAATTTCCTGCTTTGGAAGGGAATTGGTAAAAGCGAAACACTTTTCGTGCTCCCCAAACATCATTTTCCCCTTTCAAATGGCAGGCAAAATGGTTTTTGATGCATGATATTTCGATTGGACTCGGTTATAGGCGTAATTATTGTAATAAAAATGAAATTTCTTGGTAAATTAATATCACAGGTTATTGTAAAGAGAAAAAAAAATCTTAAACGAATCGGAGAAGAATTCATTCTGCTAATTGAAGCAAAAGATGATTTAGGGACAGATAATTTCATTTGTCAGTTATGATTTCATGCTTTTTGATTTATCATAGTTTATGAATTTGACTTATGCTAAAAAGATAAGAGTTGTAGATATTTATGTACATTAATGATCAATATCAGCTGGGTGATTAAAAGCAAATATGAAACGTAAAGTGTTTATAACGCACTGTACCACTGTACCAGAGCCGTAATCAGAGTTATGTTTCACTGAGGGTTTTACAAAATTCATTTCTTGCGAAGTCTATATACAGTGAACTCTCACTTATACGCCGCCTCATTTATGCGCCTTTTTCACTTATACGACGATTTTAAATGGTCCCAGCACATTCCATAGCAAAATAATCATAGTATCGTTCGTTTATGCGTCGCTCTAAAGATAAATATTTCACTTATGCGCCGAATTTTCCGTAAAATGTATGAAAATTTATTTATTTTCTTTAAAAAATAAGCACTTTTCTTTACTTTCATCTTCAAACTTTCGCCTTTTTTGCTCACGGAAGGCATTTTTTCCGCATGAACTAGAGTTCGGAGTGGGACAATTATCCATTATGCATCGTTTTAAAGGAAACAGTTTGCAATTAGGTATGCTATAACTTTTGTTTTCTCTTAATCATTTTGTTACGTTACAGTAATTGCCAAACTGTAGTAATATGACCATTTTCTATAGAAACATTCTTATTCACTCTCTCATTAGAACCTATGTTGAGTTTTAGTCCTTTAAATAGGCTTGTTCACTTATACGTCTCTCTCACTTATGCGCCTTTTTCTGTTGGTCCCTAGGGCAAGCGCATAAGTGAGAGTTCACTGTAATCAGTAAAATTTGATTTCAAATTTTATATTCTACTGCTTTTTGTTACAATAGATGCTTAAAGGGCATTAACTAGAATTATTTTTAAATGGCGCATTTTTTCGATAAAAGAAAAAAATCTGATGTGTACTATACACTGCATAACCTTGCCCTGTTAATGCTTTCGATGTCTTTTAATCACTCAGATGGATTCATGCGTTTACTCATCTATGCGCTTAATGTGTTAAACATAAAGTTTGGTATTTTAAAATGTTACAAAATTTTAGTGTTTTTGGTGGTGGTATTTAAAATTCGAAGGAAAAAGATGTATTGTTTTGTAAGAGATGATGTTTGCAATTTATACAATAAAAATAAATATACTTCTATTAAAACACTGATTTGAATAATTATTCAACAATGATATTTTCATTTTTCAATTGAAATTGAAAAATATATAGGAACACTAAAAATAAAGTAGTAAGAATAATTTTTTCAGAAAAAAAGTGTATGAAAAACATTTTTAGGGAGCTTTGGAAATTTTCGGAGTAGTTTTGAACCTCAAAAATCCACCCTTCAAATACGGTCCTGCACTTTCCACTTCTAGATAATGTTGAATCAATTGCACCAATGAGACATTTTCACGCATCTATTTGCACTTTACTCACGATTTTTTAAACTTTATCTTTTGGTTGCTATATACTCTAATAGAAAGAAACTACTATGTAGCAAAATATGAAGTATCAACTTTCTAAAAAAAATCCTGTAGTTAAAAAAAATAATTATTTGTGCAAGTTGTAAGCCTGATCGTACGGTCACGCCCGCAACAACAGCAAATCATTACTTTTCAAATACGATTTTTTTTTAGAAAGAACCCATTAATGCCCGACATTTTTTTTCCAAAGATATTTTGTATACTGGTTACAAACGGTGTTTAATGGACAGGAAAAATAATAAAAAAAATATTATGTAAAAAATAATTGTTTTATTAAGGAAAGAAAAATCGTCCCTCAAAAGTTACGATGGACCCCAGAGGATACATACTTG
Organism: Uloborus plumipes; assembly: GCA_038373865.1. Classification (NCBI taxonomy): domain Eukaryota; kingdom Metazoa; phylum Arthropoda; class Arachnida; order Araneae; family Uloboridae; genus Uloborus; species Uloborus plumipes. The sequence goes on along the minus strand of JAXGGA010017439.1, from coordinate 634 downwards.
TTTTACTCAAATTTATTTCTGCCCACGATATAATATTTAAAAAGACATTTTATAAGAAGAAACAAAATCAGCAATGAACATAAACTGGGAAGCTGGGAATAACTTTGAAAACTTAGCTTTTTTTCCTGAGATTGTGAACGATGTCATTTTTGATAAAGATCATATTAAATTGCTACAGAACGCACTTTACAATGGTTATGTGCTGCAATCTGTTAATAACGAACTGAAACAATACCAAGGTACTAATTGAACACTATTATTTGGTTGAAATGTTCATTTTGGGGAAATTCAAACCCTTTTTTGGGCCGTCCTTTTAAAAAGACGCTAGGCATTATTGAGTTTTAATAGTTCATCTTATGCTACATAATGGATCCTTACTATTAGAGTATATCGCAATCAAAAGCTAAAGCTTTAAAATTTGCGAGGAAAGTGCAAATAGATGCGTAAAAATGTCTCATTTAGGCAAATGGGTTGATCAATATTTTTCATGCTTCAGGCATTTTCATGCCGTATAAAATTTAGCGTTATGAACAGCAATGCTTTATGCCCATGTACTGTACAGTGAGTTCAAACCTTTTACTGCTGGCAAAAACTGGAAAATACAAGTTTCTTTTTCACTGACAGGCACGCAATC
>JAXGGA010017438.1:0-24350 GCA_038373865.1 Uloborus plumipes | reverse complement strand
GATTCGAAATTTTCTAAGGAAGACAATAAGACCAACCGCGTAATTGTACGACGTTAATTTGCTGAGATATTAATTAAAACGTTAATTAAATTCTTTGCACTTTTAAAATTCCAAGACATTTATTTCTTTCCGTTGCCATTTTAAATTAAAGCGTTAATTAAATTATTGAACTATTTAAAATTCCGTCTGAAGCTTGAACTCCTCAAAAACCGCTGAGCGTAAAGAATCAAACATAATACCATTCGATTCGAAATTTTCTAAGGAAGACAATAAGACTAACCGCGTAATTGTACGACGTTAATTAGCTGAGATATTAATTAAAACGTTAATTAAATTCTTTGCACTTTTAAAATTCCAAGACATTTATTTCTTTCCGTTGCCATTTTAAATTAAAGCGTTAATTAAAGTATTGAACTATTTAAAATTCCAAAAATTTTGTTTCGTTCTGTACCTATTTTAAATTAAAGCGTTAATTAAATGGTTGAACTATTTAAAATTCCAAGACTTTTATTTCTTACCGTTGCCATTTTGAATTAAAACGTTAATTAAATTATTGAACTATTTAAAATTCCAAGATATTTTTTTCTTGCCGTTGCCATTTTGAATTAAAACGTTAATTAAATTATTGAACTATTTAAAATTCCAAAATATTTATTTCTTTCCGTTGCGGTTTTAAATTAAAACGTTAATTAAATTGAACTTTTTAAAATGAAAGAATGTTATTTTTTTCCATTGTCATGTTGAATACGTGTTATAACAAAGTTCTAACAATTGTTTTTATTCTAATTATTAATGACATATTTTTTCTCTGGTACCATTTTGAAAATGTGTTTATAAATAAAATTGCAATTGCTGTTTTTAGAAGGGACTTTTTTTGGCTGCGATCCAAATATTAAAAGAACTTTCTCGTTTAGAGTTTTGCAATTAATTTTACAGGAAGGAAGCGGTTTGGAAATAATTCTTTTTGGTAAGGAATTTTATATGTTATTTAGGGAGAGTGCTAAGTATGCGCTACTTGACATCGTCTTTCTTTTTGAGGAAGCATGAGCAAATAAACGCGATTGATTCTTTGATGCAGGAAAGCTTTTTAGCGAGTCGCTTTAGCGGGGAGTAGTTTGTTTAACTTTTCCTTGGTGTTTTAAAGGCGAGCCGCCTTGGCGGCGAGTAGTTTATCGAAACTTTCCTCGCTACTGTAAAGGCGAGCCGCCTTGACGGCAAGTAAACTATTTAAACTTTTCTCATTACTTCAAAGGCGAGCCGCCTTGGCGGCGAGTAGTTTTCTCAAACTGTTTTCACTACATTACAGCCCGTGCAACGCCGGGCCACGCAGCTAGTTACTACTATTAAAATCTGTCCGCGTCTGTCTGTCTGTCTGTCTGTCTGAAGCTTGAACTCCTCAAAAACCGCTGAGCGTAGAGAATCAAACATAATACCATTCGATTCGAAATTTTCTAAGGAAGACAATAAGACCAACCGCGTAATTGTACGACGTTAATTTGCTGAGATATTAATTAAAACGTTAATTAAATTCTTTGCACTTTTAAAATTCCAAGACATTTATTTCTTTCCGTTGCCATTTTAAATTAAAGCGTTAATTAAATTATTGAACTATTTAAAATTCCGTCTGAAGCTTGAACTCCTCAAAAACCGCTGAGCGTAAAGAATCAAACATAATACCATTCGATTCGAAATTTTCTAAGGAAGACAATAAGACTAACCGCGTAATTGTACGACGTTAATTAGCTGAGATATTAATTAAAACGTTAATTAAATTCTTTGCACTTTTAAAATTCCAAGACATTTATTTCTTTCCGTTGCCATTTTAAATTAAAGCGTTAATTAAAGTATTGAACTATTTAAAATTCCAAAAATTTTGTTTCGTTCTGTACCTATTTTAAATTAAAGCGTTAATTAAATGGTTGAACTATTTAAAATTCCAAGACTTTTATTTCTTACCGTTGCCATTTTGAATTAAAACGTTAATTAAATTATTGAACTATTTAAAATTCCAAGATATTTTTTTCTTGCCGTTGCCATTTTGAATTAAAACGTTAATTAAATTATTGAACTATTTAAAATTCCAAAATATTTATTTCTTTCCGTTGCGGTTTTAAATTAAAACGTTAATTAAATTGAACTTTTTAAAATGAAAGAATGTTATTTTTTTCCATTGTCATGTTGAATACGTGTTATAACAAAGTTCTAACAATTGTTTTTATTCTAATTATTAATGACATATTTTTTCTCTGGTACCATTTTGAAAATGTGTTTATAAATAAAATTGCAATTGCTGTTTTTAGAAGGGACTTTTTTTGGCTGCGATCCAAATATTAAAAGAACTTTCTCGTTTAGAGTTTTGCAATTAATTTTACAGGAAGGAAGCGGTTTGGAAATAATTCTTTTTGGTAAGGAATTTTATATGTTATTTAGGGAGAGTGCTAAGTATGCGCTACTTGACATCGTCTTTTTTTTGAGGAAGCATGAGCAAATAAACGCGATTGATTCTTTGATGCAGGAAAGCTTTTTAGCGAGTCGCTTTAGCGGGGAGTAGTTTGTTTAACTTTTCCTTGGTGTTTTAAAGGCGAGCCGCCTTGGCGGCGAGTAGTTTATCGAAACTTTCCTCGCTACTGTAAAGGCGAGCCGCCTTGACGGCGAGTAAACTATTTAAACTTTTCTCATTACTTTAAAGGCGAGCCGCCTTGGCGGCGAGTAGTTTTCTCAAACTGTTTTCACTACATTACAGCCCGTGCAACGCCGGGCCACGCAGCTAGTTAGTACTATTAAAATCTGTCCGCGTCTGTCTGTCTGAAGCTTGAACTCCTCAGAAACCGCTAAGAGTAGAGAATCAAATATAGTACCATTCGACTCGAAATATTCTAAGGAAGACCATAAGACCAACCGCGCAATTCTACAATTTATTTATTACACTACAATCATTTATTTCCTACCGTTGCCATTTTGAATTAACACGTTAATTAAATTATTGAACTGTTTAAAATTCCAAGACATTTATTTCTTACCGTTGCCATTTTGAATTAAAACGTAAATTAAATTTATTGAACTATTTAAAATTACAAGACATTTTTTTCCGTTGCCATTTTATATTAAAACGTCAGTTAAATTACTGAAATTTAAAAAACTAAAGAGTGTTTTTTCTTTCCGTTGTCATTTTGAACACGCGTTATGGCAAAGTTCTAACAATTGTTTTTATTCTAATTAATGACTTATATTTTTTCTCTGGTAACATTTTGAAAATGTGTTTTTAAATAAAATTGCAATTGGTGTTTTTAACAGGGACTTTTTTTGCTGCAATCCAAATATTAAAACAACTTTTTCGTTTAGAATTTTGCAATTAATTTTAAAGGAAGAAATCGGTTTGGAAATAATTGTTTTTGGTAAGGAATTTTGTTATTCAGGGAGAATGTTAAGTACGCGCTACTTGACATCGTCTTTATTTAGAGAAAATAACAACGTTAAGAAGGCACAAATAAGCAGGGATACTGAAGACACGTGTTTCGGCGTTACAGGGAACGCCTCTTTCAATGCAAAAAATTTTTTGAGCTTATGAATGCACATACATGCGACAAAAGCAACGGAATCAAAAGCGAACAGCTTAAAAAGCAAACATAGCGGATTACCTGAACACCAATAAAAACATTTTAAGCCAAAAAAAGATCCAATGGGAAAATAAAGATTGAACCAAAGCTTTCTACCAGGTAAGAAATGGAAAGAAAGAATTCGATTGGCGACACGATAAGCCAAAAGATGATTAAAAAAAAAAAACACCAAGCTAAACTGTTAACCGCAAGAACAAAAAAAGAGCAGAATGAAAGAAAGCGAATCGGTAAATGAAGAAAACAAAAAGAAAAATAAAGACAAGTAGAAAATAGGACAAATACCAGCAAAGTCAGAGGAATAAATTAGAAAGGGAAAAGGCAAAATTATACAAAAGGAAGCCAAACAGCAGAAAAATAAGGAATAGCATTGAGATCGTTAAGTAAGTCAGAACTGTTTTTTCAAAATATGGAAGAATTCCCAAAAATCAAGATCTGATGGGTTGGGGCATTTTTGGACAATTTGAAAAGAATTAAAATCAAAAGAATGATTCTTTTCGCAACAATGTTGCGCAATACTAGACTTATTCAATTGTTGCTTTTTCACATAATTCTAAAGCGGAATTTCAAAGCACGTCGCGTTTGTCCGATATAAGAGAGATTGCAATTGCAATTAATTTTATAAATACCTCAACTGTTAAGAGGATGAATGGGATCTTTAAGAGAAGAGAAACATAGTTTATTCGTAGGGGAGAATACCACTTGGAAAATGAAACGTTTGAAAATCTTAGCAACCTGATAACTCACAGAGGGAAAGAATGGCAAAACAACCAAATTCTTTCCAATGAAAGTTCTCTTAACAGTTGTTTCGGATTTGTTAGAAAGTTTTCTAAAAACAGAATCAATCAAAGTATGAGGAGAGTTTCTATCAAGACCCACAGCTTTAAGATAGATGAGTTCTGCTTTAGGAAGTTCCGGTGAAGAACAAAGATTAATAGCACGCTGAACAAAAGAATTAAATGCAGCATATTTTTGACTAGGAGGGTGAGATGAAAGTCGATGAGGAGGTAACGAGACAGCAAAAGTTTTGCGATAAACGGTAGTTTCAAAGCCGAATTATGTACGAGAAACTAGAACATCGAGAAAGGGAATGCACTTATCCTGTTCTTTCTCACAAGAAAATTTAATATGAGTATCTATAGCATTTAAAACAGATAAAACATCGTCATTATGGAACTGGTTATGGTTCATTAGAACAAAACAGTCGTCAACATATCTAACGTAAAATTGAAACTTTAATTTTTGGAACAACTCAATCTCAAAATAATGCATATAAATATCACTAAGAATGGGGCTTAGTGGGTTGCCCATAGCCAAACCATCTGACATAGTGTAAAATTTCCCATTGAAAGCAAAAGAACATTGCTTAATACATGTACGGGTAAGGAAAATTAAATTTCAATTTCCTTAGAGGCAAAATGAAATTCTGAGTGTCCCCTTTGAAGGCATAACAATGCACCCTCGATAGGAACATTCGTAAATAATGATTTAACATCAAAAGAAGCCATAAAAGGATCCTTAGGAACGAAATTATGATTTTTTTTAACAAAATCTACAAAATTTTTAACGGTGGATAAATTATGAATCCTAATTGGAGAAAACACAGAAACTAAATATTTAGCAAGTTTATATGAAGCAGTACCGATATTGGAAACAATCGGTCTTAAAGGGATACCAGTTTTATGTACCTTGGGTAAAGCATAAAATCTAGCACAATTAGCAATAGAGGGAATAACAGAGCGTTTAACACTTAACGGAATAGACTGAACCGACTTAACCGCAGAATAAATCGTTTTTAACTCTTTTTCGCTAGGATCTTTAGAAATTTCAAAATAAGGACCAGAAGTAATCAAATTATTAGTTTTATCAACATAAGATGATTTGTCAAGAACAACAACTTGACCGCCTTTGTCAGCTTTGGTAACAACCAGGTCTGAATTAGAAATTAAATTCTTTACACTTCGACTCACAGTATTAGCAAACACAGGTTTAGACATTTTAGAATTGAAGTCAACGTTAGAAGCAATCAGATGCTAAACGATTATCGTTTTTTTATTACTTTTGGCAGCAATAGAAAAGCGGAAGTAATTACTTACTCTTCTTTTAGATTGCGTTTGCAACACTTTAAAAGCGGAAGTAAAATGTGAGCATTTTAACAGAGAAAACAATCTAAGAAATAGTCTTTAAAAATACTGAAAAAAGACTCAGCTGTTAATACGTGTTTACACGTTGACTGCCAAACAATGAAAAATTCCAAGCATATGAGTTGGGCAAACAGTGCAACGGTCAACAACTTTTGATTTAATGGTACATCCTCAGAAGTCAAATATCCATAATAATGTACGTGTACAGTACAACATAGATTTAAATATATACAAAAGCACAAAATCTATCTCATACAAGCTAACTTGAAGTCATTTCTGTTAGCTAGAATGACATGCTACGAATTATCTGGAATTTGGGTAGTCAACCTGCTAAAAGACATCAGCTGGATTATGTGCAGAACACGAAATCTTAATCACGTGCCTTATTTGAGAGTCATCGAAAACTATTTTCAAAAGTTAAAATTTGGTTTTGTTTTGTGCCAGTCAGATTGACAATTTGAGATGCGCTGCTTCACTTTTCCAACTGTACCATAATCTTGTGTACAGTCCGACTTCCACAATACACACAAGCAATAAGAACCCTTCATAGAGCAGGCAAACATTCACAGCACAACACATTCACACAATTAAAGGACAAAGACAGGAGAGAGAAATTGCAGCCATCCCAGAGCCGGGATTTGAAAATAGGACTACTCCATCTGAGTCGAAGTTCTCTTACTACCAGAGAAGGTAGCTGGCAATAAAAACTAGTGAAATTCAAAAACTACGGTTACAGAAAAGAACCTTTATTCTGTAAAAAAAACCTGTCCTAAAATTAAGGGGGAAACACAGGTCAGTATGACTAGGGGCAGGGCCATGGGGGCCATGACCCTCCCCCCAAAGCGTTTTAGTGCAGAATTTTTTTTTGGGGGGGGGGGATTGTGTGAAAAAAGAACGAAATTTGTTTATCACGTGTTTTTTTCTTAATGGACCTAAACCGTTTAAAAGAAAACTTAAAATGGTGTAAAACTTTATCAATTGTCAAAGTTTTAAACAAAACTTTTTATTTTTATGAAAACATCAAAAAGAAAATTTCAAAATATATGAAGAACAAACAGAAAGTTTTAAGTTTTTAAAACTTTACATTTAGCTTCGTACAGTACATTAAAACGAAAAATAATTATCTTATTAGTTTATGTCGTTTGTAAAAGGTTTTTTTGTATCAGTCTTTTTTTAAAAATTGTAGTGTAATTGTGTCATTAGTTATTACCACGATTATTTAGTAATATTTTCTACAACCACTACAATTTAGGCTCTTGTTTAAGGCTCAAGATATTTCTTGACTGAATATCTGTCTTGTTATAGTATCATGTAATTAATGTTTTTGCCAAAAAAAGATTACGTTCTTAAAAATTCAGAAGAATTAACTATAGAAAGTGTAAATAAAGCCATTGTTTACGTTTACGATTGCCGCTGTAAACAAAAAAAAAAGCATCGTTTTTAAAATTTTTATCCCTTCCAAAGTTTTGGCTTGATTTTAAGAAAAAAAAATATGATGCTTGAAAAAAAATCAAAACTCTGTAATAATTTTCTTAGTTAATTTAAAATAAAAGGGGCTGTGAAAAGTGAGGATTGGTTGACTGGTTTGGCTCTTCTTAATATCACCTAGTAGGGTTGGGCCGACAAAATGGTATTTTTGCTGGGACAGTGGCAAGGGCCGTGGTGGCCCGATCGGTAAGGCATCGGACTCGTGTCCGAAAGGACCCGGGTTCGATCCCAGCCGATCAAAGATCCACCGTCTTGATTAATGGTGACTGGGAGGCGTTAAAAATGTCGTGGTCACAAAATCCTCCAAGTGAAACGATACCTCTGGGGGTGCTAGGGCCTATGGTTTGCTCGACCCTAGGTTTTTTCTGGTTCAAAATTAAGAACAGAGCGCTCTTCAGTATCCCGGTTAAACCACTAAGCTGGTAGGTACGGGGGACCCTGGAGGGTGAAAATGAAATGGGACAGTGGCAAAAATTTAAAAATCCTACAAAAACTAGGAATAAATGCCTGGATATCAAAAAATATACTGAAAAACGATTTAATTTTGTACATGATACAATTGAGAGTTAAATCAGAATATTAATTTAAAACTTTTATTGATATTAATTTTATAATTAAAATATTTTTTGAATAATTCTCGAGCTTAGAATAGATAGGGGAAAATGTCCCAAAACTTGTTTTTGTATGCAATTTTGGAAAAACAAAAATATATTCCAGTGTAGGAAAGTCAATTGAGTTTGATGAGAGTTCAGCCGAGACGGCAACTCGTGGGGGGGGGGGGGGCATCCACCACAAAAAAAAAAAAAAAAAAAAAACCCACCAACCGCAAAAAAAAAGTACATAAAATAAGAAAAAAAGTTTTCGTAAAAAATGAAATCCATACAACATCCATAACTCATTTATGTCATAACGAAAATGTAATTTTATTTGAAGTGTAAAAGCAGGCCCCGTGTAAGGAAATTTTATGCGAGAGAATTCACATTAAATGACAAATAGATAAAGCTTTCTCGAAAAAGTGGCATAATACGCATATTTGTGCTTGGAAAAAAAAACTAAGTCGGGGAACCGGAGGTTTTGAAAAATTTTGAAGTATATAAATAAAATTCTGCAATTTAAAGCCTTTTAAGGAGCAACTGGGACGTAAAAATATCCAGAAATAATAGGTAAAGATTTTAAAAGAGTTATACATATTTTCAAGAAAAGATAAATACATCTTTCGGTTCAAAAAATTTGACATGAATCGACAGAGGAAGATCGAATGAGCATAAAAGATTACGCATTATCACGTGCTGACATCAACTTTCGGTATTGCTTTTGATCATCTCCTGATCCACTGACAAGCACAAACACAAATGGTGTACAGATGCAGATATCTGGTGACGAGAGTAACATTCTAGCTTTTAGGTCAATTCCTAGCTTGTACTTAATTCGAAGTAAAATTAAGTGAAGCTGTTCAAGGAATTCAAAATTGCTCTATTTATATTAAAATAAAAATTACTCATAACTGAACGAGTGAAATGTTTTACTAACTCTTAGCTTTATTTAGGAGTCTCCCCCAGCAGGGGGTCACTCAAGGGGTGACACGCGAATTACCCCTCCGTTCCCCCAAAGTAATGCTATAGAGTTAGATTAATTATGCATATAGTCAGGGGGCTACGGGAAAAGAAACTGCATTTTGTGATAAAATCATGAAACTTGATAGGTTTGTAGACACTGTATCACAAAATATTTTTAGAAGGGGAGCCAACCAGAAATCCCCCCCCCCCCCAAACCCATCCTAGCGGCCATTTTAGTTCAAAACTAGAAATAGCCCTTTTTTGTAATTTTTTTTATTATTTTCTTTCTAAATCATTGTATATGTCATAACATAGGCATTTATTGCATTTTTTATCATTTAAAGTTTCACTTAAAGACTAATTTTAAAAAAAACACCCAAAAAGTTTTTTTCTGGCAAATCGATATTTTTTAAGAAAAAATTCGTGAACGTGAAATCCCTCACCCAATAAATGAATTAATGGTTTAAGAATGTAAATATACATTAAATTAGTGTTAAATCAAAGTAGGGTTCCGGTTATCCGGATCCTAATTGACCGAACTGTCTCATTATCTCGTATTAATACCTCATTTTTTATGACTAAGCACACATCTTTGAAAATGCTCTCCAAGTGTACGGAAGCATAATAACTTGAGGAGAAAGTTAATTTCAAGATAGCATAATTCTAACAAAATGAAATTTAAAGTTTCAATTTCAGGAATTTTAAAGTTTTAGTTTAAAATTTATTTTTTATTTTTATTATTGTTGCTGTTTTTTTCCTTTAAATATGGAAGTTCATTAGATGGCGAATATTTTCCAGTGATTGTTTATCATTGGTACCATGTCTCATTTTGTTCATATGTTACCATAAATGCTATTTATATGGATCTAGGTTTGGAAAGATGGTCACATTTTTGCAAGTTACGGTTTCTCATAGTCATATCGTTTTACATGTTCAAAAGTATTGTTTTAAATGCATTTATTTTAATTTTGTTTAAGTGTTAAAGTCTGATAGTTTAAATGGCAAGTACCCCAGGATATGCTAGTTTTACAAAAATTATTACAACAGCTATTAACTGGATTAAATTTATTTTCTGTCCGAAATTAACTCCAGAAAATCTATTGTACTCTGCAGCAACTTTAAATGTATCAGACCGTGTACCGAGGGTATGAAACAATATCCGAAAATCTGTCAAAACTGGCGAAATTTAGGCAAATTTTCAGACTTAGTAAATGTGGGTAGATTTAAATTTGAAAAATTATTTGTATTGGAAACGATTATTGGAAAGAGGGATAAGTGGCATAAATCTTGTAGCTTGAGGTATAACAGTACAGAAATCAGAAGAGCTGAAGAAAGAAAAAGAAATTGAAACTTTGAAGAGCGCCACGTAAGTGAACATTTTGAAGAAGAGGGTTTAGTTCAGCAGAAGAGAAATAAATGCTTTTGATCCTTTACAGATTTGTGTTTCTTTGTGATAAGCTTGGTGAAAATAGACACTAGTTACATCTAGTTCTGACGAAATCAGTTGACAAAAAATACGAAAGTGCATGTTGATAAAAAGAGACAGTCACTGCTGAGTTGGGGAGAGCTGACATGATTGCATAAGAATGCAAGTACCACCGTACTTGCCACGTTAAACTTTATAACTTATGCAGGACAGCAAATGATTGTTCTGAGGAAAATTAATTCACTAATTGATATAATTGCCCTGCATCGAGTAATTTCTTACACGAAAGATATCAGAGCTAACAAATGTGATAAGTATTCAGTTTTCAGATTGTTCGTTTTACGAAAATATTATTCTGAAAGAATGGGAAACTTTTGCTACGACATCATTTATCAATCGAATATATATCTGCTAATGATGTTCACAATACCAGGCTAAGGCAGGGATTCAAGTGAAACAGCAATGCGATCGCTTCGAATGCAATCGCTACTGGAAGTGAATTACATTATCATCAGCTTAACTTGGCACTGACGTCACTACGAGCGGAGCCAATAAGAGCTTACAAGCAGTCGGCCATCTCCTCTTATTCGCCGAGTAGGCTGTGACGTTTTATCTAGCTCGTTTTTCATAGGCAAACGTCACGATGAACGTTCTAATGTAATTCATTTCCAGTATCAAGAAACGTTCTAATGTAATTCATTTCCAGTAGCGATTGCAGTTTGCGATAGCCTGTTTCACTTGAATCCCTGCCTAAGAGAAAAGATATTGTCACACTTTGGATATATGTGTGCAGAGCAATCAGGAATTGAATATGTTTTAAGTTGCAAAGGTGAGTGAATCAATATGTGTGTCTTGTACAAGCAGTTTCGAAGATGCTGTCGCAAGTGCGGACCCCCCTCTCCCTCCATGGCAACGAATTCCATTAGAACACCATTTTTAAACTCAACAGTCAGCTTCGAAGGCGATTTTGAAGAGTCATGTCAACAAGAAGCTGTTGATCCTCTTCTTCCGTCCTTTATAAATAATTTGTTATTTGGTTACTTGTAATATTGATGGTCTTCCTTCTCAACCATTACCTGCAGTTTGTCAGTTGACTTATTTAATATGCATACATACACTTCAAACAAATCAACACAGCAAACTATCAAGCATCAAGTGGACAAGGAACAACCAATTCCCATTTATTTAGCCATGAAAGTACATTTACTAACTACACTGCGATGCAAAAGTTTAGACAAAATGCAAATATATGATTAAAAAGAAAACTACTCGGCGAAATGCTTTCAAACTTATACTGCAGGTAGACAATATAGTCCCAAATACGTGTCTGGAGTTTCGAAAAATATAACCGAAAATAAAATCGGAAATTGCAAAAGACATTTTTTTTCATTGCTGCAAAAGTTTAGACAAAAGTCAGATTTTATGCAAATATCCCTTGAAATGTGAGTGGTGGAGGTAAGGCGTGACTTTTTTCTTCAACTATAAAGTGCAGAGAGCGCTCAATGAATAATCAAAATCTTAAAATCTCGTGTAAAGAAGATGAAAAAGTTTGAAAACCAAAATTTGAAAGTGTACGCACTTTGTTTTTAGTCTTTTAAATCGGTCCTAGTATGGTAGTACATTATTTTTTACTGAGCAAATTTAGACATACGTATTGATCAAAAATGGCAAGAAAAACTATATTTCTTAAGGATGAAGGAATTGAAAAAACAGCTCGAACTGACGATTAGCCCCTTAATCCTACAAGACTTCAACTTGGGTCAAAATCAGCATGTGACAGCATAAGTAGATGAGCAGCTCAATCAGGATGCATAAAAAAACAAAGAATCATGTGTGAGTCTTTTCAGACAGTGTCCCAAAGAATCCAGATTTTAATAGCCAAAGCAGCACAACATATGCTCATTGGATCTTTTCTGAAGTCACTCTAACAGAATTATAATGCATCTAAGCGACCCAAATTTTATGAATTTTCATTCGAGAAAGTAGCATTCGTTTTTTAGTCACGATGATACATGTGCTGCTTTTCCCATTAAAATTTGGCTTATTTGGGAAGCTATTCCCGAAAAGGTTCAAGCACAATTCTTTGTTTTTTTTATGCATCCTGATTCAGTTGTTCATCTACTTATGCTGTCCCGTGCTGTTTTCGACCTAAGTTGAAGTTTTGTAGGATTGAGGGGCGAATTGTCATTTCGAGCCGTTTTTTAAATTCCTTCATCCTTAAGAAATATAATTTTTCTTGGAATTTTTGATCAATACGTATGTCTAAATTTACTCCACGAAGTAAAAAACAATATGCTACCATACTAGGACCGATTTAAAAGACTAAAAATTAACAAAATGCGTTCACTTTCAAATATCGGTTTTCAAACTTTTTCATCGTTATACGAGAACTACAGAGATTTTAAGGTTTTGTTTATTCAAAGAGCGATCTCTGCGCTTTATAGTTGAAGAAAAAGTCACTCCTTACCTCCACCAATCACATTTCAAGGGATATTTGCATAAAATCTGACTTTTGTCTAAACTTTTGCAGCAATGAAAAAAAAAATGTCTTTTGCGATTTCCGATTTTCCTTTCGGTAATATTTTTCAAAACTCCAGACACGTATTTGGAACCATATTGTCTACCTGCAGTAGAAGTTTGAAAGCATTTTCCGAGTAGTTTTCTTTTTATTCATATATTTGCATTTTGTCTAAACTTTTGCATCGCAGTGTAGAAGAAGTCTTGTTGACATAATGCATATTTTGGAACTTTTCATGGCCTACCCCGTTGTGGCTAATGAACCTTAAATTTTAAGGTTCGATAGCCATTCTCTTATTGCGCCGGGCATGGCATACGTCATTGATGACGTGCCACCAGAAAATGGGGGGGAGCAGGGGAGCTGAAGGATTTCGCCGCCATTTTCACAATTTTACGGTTTGAATGTGGTATTGATGAATGAATTTTTAAGCCTTGTATTAGTGTATTAAGTATAACGTGAAAATTTTAAACCAAGGAATTAAAACTACATTTTGGATTAAATTTTCGCCTGAAATACAGCTCAAAGTAAGTAATGATTTAAATTCTTGTTTCACAATGTATATTACCATGTGCTAGTGCATTCATGTGCATGCTTGGATTTTCCGGAGAAGAGTAATTTTTTAATGAAATGATTTATGTTCTTTTCTCACCAGTTTTACACACTGCTAACTTGTTTTGTAATTTTAAACAAGGAAACATTGAGTCCATTTTCGTAGAAGTATTGTTTGAAAATAATCCCGTAAAGTAGGAAAAACCTGTTAAAGCGAATTATTATACATTATGTTCCACGAGTGTTTTTCATCGTGTTAATGTTATTCGTAATGATTTAAATTCTTGTTTCACAATGTATATTACCATGTGCATGCTTGGATTTTCCGGAGAAGAGTAATTTTTTAATGAAATGGTTTATGCTCTTTTCTCGCCAGTTTTACACACTGCTAACTTGTTTTGTAATTTTAAACAAGGAAACATAAAGTCCATTTTCGTAGAAGTATTGTTTGAAAATAATCCCGTAAGGTAGGAAAAACCTGGTAAAGCGAATTATTATACATTATGTTCCACGAGTGTTTTTCATCCTGTTAATGTTATTCTTCCTTAAGTAGTGCGAACAATATTTTATGTTCTTAATAGAGCTGCCCCGGATATTTGGTGGTTCGGCCTAATACTTTGCTATTCTTCTACTGATGTTAGTCTTGCTTTTAAGTATTTACCGGAATCTTATAATACATTAAAAACCATAACATTACCAACTCATTTGAACATGAAGCAGTAACTGGAAAGTCCAAATTCAAAAAATCACAAATATTAAGTGTTCAGAAATAGGTGAAGTCAACTAACTGCTTAATTTTATATAATATGTAGCTAAAAAGCATTTGATCACCATTTCACCAAATTTTCAAGAAATATGCGGAGAAGTAATGAATGTTCATTTAATTACTGAATAGTATGCAGCAGAGGCATTTGGTGTCATATTAAACACCAGTTCCTCTGTTGGTACTTTTCGGTTCATTCTAACATTCATGTTGCTCTTTGGTATGCAGTCTAGTGAAGTGCTGTTATTTGTGAATTAATGGCTGAATGTTCTGGGGAATTTTTACCATGTGGATATATATAAGATCTGTCAGTTATTAATACACCGTCTAATATTTTGAAATATGTTATATTTCCTTTGATTTCGCAGATTCCAGTTTGAAAAAGAGTGTGGAACAGTAATGAATGTTTATTTTATTACTGAATGGTATTCAGCAGAGTGATTTGGTGTCATATTAAACACCAATTCCTCTGTTGGTACTTTTCGGTTCATTCAAACATTCATGTTGCTCATTGGTACGCAGTCTAGTGAAGTGCTATTACTTTTGCTTATGAAGTATGGAATTAATGGGTGAATGTCCTGAGGAATTTTAACTATGTGAGTATATATACTTGATCCTTCAGTTATTAATGAACTGTCTAATATCTTGAAATATTTGTTATTCTTCCTTTGGTTTTGCAGATCCTTTATTCTAGCTGAAAAATCACGCGGAGAAGTAATGAATGTTCATTTAATTACTGAATAGTATGCAGCAGAGGCATTTGGTGTCATATTAAACACCAATTCCTCTGTTGGTACTTTTCAGTTCATTCTAACATTCATGGTGCTTATTGGTATCCAGTCTATTGATGTGGTGTTAATTTTGCATGATTAATGGCTCAATGTTCTGGAATGTCTTATGTGGGTATGGGTATATATAATTGATCTGTGAGTTATGAATTCATCATTTATGTTGAAGTTAGGTTGTTATTCCTTTTTTTTTTCTATGCTTTGTAGATTTTTATTGTAGCTGAAGAAAAAGTGCAAAAAAGAAAGAGCTTATTAAAAATGCTATGCAGCAAGGGATTTGATTTTGTTTTAAACACTAATTCCTCTGTTGGTACTTTTCGGTTCATTCAAATATTTGCTACTTATTGCAGGGTTGAGTTTGAACGTGACTTGTCGAATACAATAATTGTTGACTTTTTATTCACATATTCGACTTCCTGGTGCTGAAAAATTGTTTTACTTGTACGTCATATCAATCATTTTAATTAAATATTTAAGTATTAAAATAATTAAAATATATTTATGAATTATCTTCAAAATTTATTTATACCGAAAAGAAGTTATGGATAATGAAGCTTTAGCCGAATTTTCACAACCGTCCTGCTTGAATTTTTCTATTGCTAGAGCACTCAGTTGTAAGTAATTTAATCAATCTGAAAAACATTCTATCTTGGAATTTATGTAATACATATTTCCTTTTTTGAGTAAAAGTAAAATTAATTTTTTTGGCACACAATAATTTTTTGTTATTTGAATATTTTTGATATAATTTTTTATTTTTGTAATTAACTTTTTTTGTGGAGTTATTTAATAATTCCCTTCATTAATGCTGTTATATGTGCTTAGAAGTTATATTTCAGTTCAAGATGTCGAGAGTATTTTCTCCAAATTTGGAATATGATCCATATCAAAATTTGAAATTTACCCTATGTAAGTACCGTAGAAATCAACTTGGTTGACTTCAAAGCTGGCATTTTGTTACTGCATGATGCGAGAGGGGAAAATATATATTTTGCAGCTAAATATAATGTGTTATTGGGGCGTAAAGATGTCTATTTTATAAGTTTGTAAGTTTGCAAATTTCAGCTTTTGCATTTTTTTTTCTCTGCTTTGTAAATAAAAGGAATAAACTTTTTTTACTGCACTGCTATTTTTCTGTAAAAAAAAGTTATTCTATAATAGCATTAGCTCTTTTTTTTTTTCTCTTTCATTCTACTGCCAGGCAGCATGTTAAATCATTATCATGCTTTGAGATTTAAAGTTTCCTTTAGCAGATGGATTCAAAATTTATAAAATTAAGACCATTTGCTGATGCAATTTTGTAGTCAATATAAATATTAGACAGGTTTTGCCACAGAAATGTAGGATTTTAATAATTACGTCGAAAAGGATTTGTCAACAAGATGGTAAAAACCGAATAAATTGAGAAAAAAATGCTTGTAATTAATAAAAGTGATTTTAATCTCCACTGAAAAAGATTTCTATGTAAAGTATCATGGTGAAAAAAACTTATGTTCCCCTGCAATTCGAAAAGCTATCCTTGCCCTCCCAACGAGCCATCTGCATCTAATTGCATAGTTTAGTTTGAGAGCCCATTGGCGAGGATATCATGTCCCGCTTGGCGATTTCTAAACTCGTTTTAATTTCATGGCATTTTTAGGGCCGTCTTTACGATGCTAAAGATTGTCGCCAATTGTGGTAGTAGAGCAAATCTGGATTACGTCGCAAAGGGTCCGTATCCTCATTAAATGTAGAACTGTTTATCTAAGCGTTAGGTTTTTGGGTGTCCGTCGATAACGAACGTGCGATTGATTTGCGTTTGCTGCTTATTTTTCCTCCAATTCTAGAGCGCATGCGTTAAAATTATGTCATTTATGTGTTTGATATTTGTTATGCTTTTAAAACATTGTTTCAGGAAATTGTTTGAAGATTGTTCGGTGCTAATATTACATGATTTTGGACAGGGGCGTATTTAAAAATGGGAGAATTGGGGTCCCCTGTCCCCTACCGGAATTTACCTCTTTTAAGAGCAAGAATCTGAGAAACTGTCACGCCTAGCATTATGAGGTGATTCATGACCTCTCAGATTTTCTCCAAAAAATTACCAAATATTTATTATCTTATTGAAAGACCAAATCCAGAATGTTTTTCTCTAAAGTTGAGTTGTTTAGTTTTTATGGACCCCTAAAGTTGAAGGTGCGGCATCAAAAATTAAGCGAATTTTCAAGACATGGAAGTTGCTGTGAGCCAAAACTCTTACCAGGAACTGTTAAACTGCAATTTTCTTTTTGTAAATGGAATATAGAAGGTTGAAACTTTACAAAATGAATGCTAAATTTGTGGTAAGTTGTTGCCGTAAGGTCAGTGAAGGCCCTCAAAACAGGGCATTTTTGACGTTTTTTAGCGTTTTTGAGGTCCAAAAACAGCTTGTACATTTCAGTTGGCACGGCAAAAATAGTGTCGTTTGAAAGACCAGTGTAAGCACTTTAAAATAATGTATAAATAACCGAGGAAAGTTCAACGTGCTTTTAGTTGCGTAAGTCCGAAATATGAAAAATGTCATATTTTACCGATATTCAAACGGTCATAACTCCCTCTGCCAACAACATATTGAAATATTTTTTTTGACAATGTCATGCTCTATTCCTTGTCTTAACAGAACAGTTGAGTCCTTTGAGGCGAAATGTGAAAAAAATTTTTACAAAAAATGCACAGAAAAAAATAAATTTTTTGTAAAAAATTTTTTCACATTTCGCCTCAAAGGACTCAACTGTTCTGTTAAGACAAAGAATAGAGTATGACATTGGCGAAAAAAATATTTCAATATGTTGTTGGCAGAGGAAGTTATGACCGTTTGAATATCGGTAAAATATGACATTTTTCATATTTCGGCCTTACGCAACTGAAAGCACGTTGAACTTTCCTCGGTTATTTATACATTATTTTAAAGTGCTTACACTGGTCTTTCAAACGACACTACTTTTGCCGTTCCAACTGAAATGTACAAGCTGTTCTTGAACCTCAAAAACACTAAAAAACGTCAAAAATGCCCTGTTTTGAAGGACTTCACTGACCTTACGGCAACAACTTACCACAAATTTAACATTCATTTTGTAAAGTTTCAACCTTCTATATTCCATATACAAAAAGAAAATTGGAGTTAAACAGTTCCTGGTAAGAGTTTTGGCTCACAGCAATTTCCATGTCTTGAAAATCCGCTTAATTTTTGATGCCGCACCTTCAACTTTAGGGGTCCATAAAAACTAAACAACTCAACTTTAGAGCAAAACATTCTGGATTTGGTCTTTCAATAAGATAATAAACATTTTGTAATTTTTTGGAAAAAATCTGAGAGGTCATGAATCACAGGCGTGACGCTCTCTCAGATTCTTGCTCTTAACCGTATAAAATGATTAAGGTAATCAAATCCTCCTCTCCTGAAATTTTTTGCTGTCGATGCCACTGATAGGGAGGATCAGGATCGTGTGTATACTAGGGTGGAGCGAAAAAAACAAAGTTTTTATTTTCGAATCGTAATAGTGCGGAAAAGTTGCGATTGGTGAAGAGTTAAAAGAAAAATTTTTGAAATCGGATAATATCTTCCGTTCCCGCAACGAGCCTGAAATTTTGAAAAAATGAAAATTTTCATGTGTTTTTAGCGATTTTTTAAAATTTTTGTTTTAATGTTTTATTTTAATACTCTTGGACGGAAAAGTTACGTTTGGTGAAGCCTTCTGAAATTTTGAAAACCATATTGAAATCGAATAATACCTTCTGATACAGGAACAAGCCAGAAAAACCAAAAAATTATAAAAGTTCAGTTTTTTTTGGGGTGATGAAAACAAATTAAAAAAAATATGTTCTCATTTTTTTTGTCGTTTTTACCCGGTATCATAGCGTAAAGCCTTTTAAAAAGCACTATATTACTCTTAAACATTAATTTTTTTCTTGATTTTTCAGGTATCTTCTAAACATGCAAAACTACCATTTTTTACAACAATGAAACATTTTCAAATAATCGAAATCTCCATATATTATTTCTCTAAGCCGAATCCTATACCCGGTCGAAACTCGCTCATTTCTTTATCGAATTGCAAGAAAATTTATGATTTTGAAGCTTTTCCCGCGGGCTATTGACGAAAATTAGACCCACCCTCTAAAAAGTGTCGGTTCGTTTTTTATTCGAACTTCAATTTTTGGGCACAAAATTGACTCTATCTAGCGAAATAATTGTATCGTCTCCATTTTGATTTCATTCGAAAGATTTAAAAAAATGCGTTCTTTAGAACGTTTCTCCGCTAGCGCCGCGTAACGAGAATCTCGAAAATCCACGTTTAAGCGACTTATAAGCGATTGAAGTTTGAAAAAAGTTAAATTTTTTGCTCAACTGTCAAAATCGTTACATTGTTGTTCAAATCAATTTTAAATGCGACATTTCAAGCCAAGGCTTATCTCGGTAAACCTTAATTGTAACTTTTATTGTTTCAAAATACTATGGTAGTTTTGCGATAACGTTAGTATTTAGTTTAGTAGTAGCCTTGGGTATTTGATTTTAATATAGGGTATCACTTTTGTAGTAGTTGTAAAAGTGAACGTGTCTTTGATCTCTTTGAAAAGTTGTCAGAACGACGGCAGTTGATGGCGATGTTGTGCAAACGTACAAGATTTTACAATGCCAAGGAACAGGGTATCAACAGGAAGGTGTCTACTACCTAGACAATATTAGACAATTCAACAATGCTTTGGCCTTCGCTTCAGTCAAAGTGGACTCAGTTAACATTCCTGGCAGAGGTCCATATTGTTTTAAACTACATGGTCAAGTGTACCATATGATCGCGAACTTGCAACCTCCGGCAGGAACTACACCAACTTACGCTGGACTTTTCTTTATAGATTTCGACACTGCGTTGCAACTTCGGGCAGATAATGAAGGCAAGTTTAGAGTTTTTTTTTTTTTTTTTTTTTTTTTTTTTTTTTTTTTTGCGGAATTCCGCACGGGTCACCTAGTTTATAAAATATTTTCCAAAATTTCTGCAATCCAGTACAAAAATCCACTAAATAAAGCACCCACTCCTAAAATAAGCGCTAATTTTAATCACTAAACTATAAACATTTTTAATATACCTAACTAATTATATACAGTTTCTTAATCCCCGTTTGTAGTCTGTGCCTTCTATAATTATGTTACCTAACTTAACTGACTACCCACAGAATCCTTTAACATTAATTTAATTAGAAACTAATTTTAAAATTAAAACTTCTTTAAAATTAATCCTAGTTAGGTTAGGTAGTGTATAGAATGAGACTGCAAAATGCAATTAAAAATTCAGAAACTAACATATAATAAGGTAGGTATTAAAATAGTTGATCGTTTAGGGATAAAAAATATTGTTCATCTACTGAGTGAGTGTTTTGTTCAATGGATTTTTGTACTGAAAAAGTTAAACTTGATTTTTTATTTTTCGTAGAAAAAATATATGTGTTTGAATGTAATAAGAAAACATGGAAAAATATTCAAAAAAATTTAACTCTAAATTTTCACCCCTTTCTAATTAAAAATAGTTTTTTTGCCAAATGGCTACACCATGCATTCAACAGATAAAAATGATTGTAAATGATAGTCTTGAAATTAGTTCTTTTTTGTAAAAAAATAGAGGAATTGAACATTTGGTGCACTGTACTCTTGTAATCCTTTACATTTTGACATTATACATTATTTTTTATATGTACTTGTACTTTCCGATGATCAATTCTGTCAAATCTGATGTCTTTTGGAGGCTCTCTCGCGCAAGCTTTCTTTCTTTTCTCTCTCTCTCTTTTTTTTTTTTGGTTTGTAACTAGTTCCTCTGTAGCTACTGGTCTCTTTTCAATACGCTTTTATTAATTTCACATGTGGGTTTGTTTGTATGTATGTAACTCTGAATAAAAGATAAAATTTACGTTCTTTGCAAATATAAAAGTAATATATTTAATATTATTTTTAATACTAAAGGCTAAACTGTATTGCATATTCATGTATTATAAGTACATGTAAACTTAAGTACAGATATTCAGTAGTTTTGAAAATCAGAGGGAAACCCGTGATGATCACAGCGCATTCCAATGTAAAAGCGTATTTTTTAGTTTTTTTTTCAAAACTATATTTTAAAATTATTAATGACTACTTGTCCGTGTAAGCACAATGTTTGTGTTAACTGAAATCTAAAATGAACACGTTTTAAAGGCTTTTCCCTATTGATTTTTTATTTGTTCCCTCTGTTGAACATCAACTAAGTATTGATAATTTCGAGGTCTTATAAACGGTAGAACAGCCGAAAGTACCACTTTTGGGTCAGCATGATTATATTATAACTTTCAAAAAGAGAAAGAAGCTAGCGCGAAATATAAACAAAGCACATTATGAACTATAGAGATGAATCGAAGTGTTCTCTGGATGCTTACTGCATAATGTTGCCAAATGGCTACAGACGCGTATTATGTCCTAGATTTTTTCCAAATAATTATTTTGATGTAAAACGCATCCTCAACGAAAGATAAATGTTTATTTTATTCATGTTATTTTTTTAAAAGACGAAGAAAAATATTTCATTGTAAAAAATAATTTCAAAACATGGTAGTTGGAGTGATTTTAAAAGCTATTCATATGTATTCATTTAAGAGCATGTAACAGACCAGTGCTGCCATGTATGGAGGATAAATGGTGATAATTGCTTGAAATATACCCAATACTTGCTTTTTATGCATTGAGTTGCCTTATGACTACATTCTGCTATTCATAAGGAGGACAAATTGTCCATGTAGCCAATTGGCAACACCATGCAGTGTAGGGTTAAAGGATTCTGTGGGTAGTCAGTTAAGTTAGGTAACATAATTATAGAAGGCACAGACTACAAAAGGGGATTAAGAAACTGTATATAATTAGTTAGGTATTAAAATTGTTTATAGTTTAGTGATTAAAATTAGCCTGTTTTTTTGGAGTGGGTGTTTTATTGAGTGGATTTTTGTACTGGATTGTAGAAATTTTGGAAAATATTTTATAACATTCGATTATTTGAAAATGTTTCATTGCTGTAAAAAATGGTAGTTTTGCATGTTTAGAAGATACCTGAAAAATCAAGAAAAGAATTAATGTTTAAGAGTAATATAGTGCTTTTTAAAAGGCTTTACGCAATGATACCGGGTAAAAAAGAAAAAAAAAATGAGAACATTTTTTTTTTAATTTTTTTCATCACCCCAAAAAAAGCTGAAGTTTTATAATTTTTTGGTTTTTCTGACTTGTTCCTGGATCAGAAGGTATTATTCGATTTCAATATATTTTTCAAAATTCCAGAAGGCTTCACCAAACGTAACTTTTCTGTCCAAGAGTATGTGGCGTTGCCAACACCCGCTAGGTGGCGCACCTAGATACCGCGCGAGAGAAAGAAAAAGCATGAGAGGCCACGCGGACGCAGAGCAGCGTGCATCTCCGAATTCCATTTTTACTAATTTCATTTCTTGTCGCTCATGTTGGATCTTGTACTAAAACTGCACTTGTAAATAAATGTAAATAAATCGATGTAAATATTTCCCGATTGTGTTATATCCCACAACTGGTGACCCGGACTGAACATGACCGAACTTGAGCTATTGAGCAACCAACTCGCCGCGCTGCAATCCACCATGCAACAACAGCAAGACCAGATTCAACGGTACGAGCAGCAAACAGCTCCGCCAAATGAAGGAACTACGGCCAACGCCGCAGACGCTTCCGTCTGCCGAGTTACGGCGAAGCTGCCCCCTTTCTGGCCAGAGAAACCCGCAGTTTGGTTCGCGCAAGTCGAATCTCAATTTGTGCTCGCAAACATTACGCAAGACGCAACGAAATTCCACCACGTCGTAGCCAACCTGGACAGCCGCTACGCATCAGAGGTGGATGACATCATCATAAACCCTCCAGCTTCAGAGATGTATAACCACCTTAAAAAGGAGCTGATTCGCCGGCTGTCGATTTCAGAGGAGCAACGCATACGTCAGCTTCTCGGACGGGAAGAGCTAGGCGATAGAAAACCCTCCCAGTTCCTTCGCCATTTAAAATCTCTTGCCGGCACCATGCAGATACAAGAGACCCTACTACGCTCCCTATGGCTACAGCGACTTCCCCCCCACGTGCAGGCTATTCTTCAAGCACAAGTTTCTCTCCCGGCTGACGTCATGGCTGAAACAGCAGACAGGATCTTGGAAGTTCCCCTCGCACCCTTGCCAAACACAGTTCACGAGCTCCACCCCTCTTCCACCCCCCCATCCGGAATCTCCGCTCTGTCCGAACAAGTACACCAATTGTCAGTACAAGTCGCCGAGCTGAAAACCAGTTTCCAGTCTTCGGATCGCAGCAGATCAAAGTCACGCCAACCTCGGAGCTATCGAAATTTCCCCGCTCGTCATTCTCCCAACCCAGCATCACGCCAACCTCCAAGCTATCGAAATTTCCCCGCTCGTCATTCTCCCGACCCAGCATCACGCCAACCTCCAAGCTATCGAAATTTCCCCGCTCATCATTCTCCCGACCCAGCAATCTGCTATTACCACCAGCGTTTTCGGGAGATGGCTCGCCGGTGCACACAGCCATGCGCCTTTCAGGGAAACTTCAGTGGCAGCCCTTAGTGGCGACTACAAGCTGCCAATCAAACGGAAGTCGCCTACTTGTTACGGATCGCCTCACGAAACAGAGATACCTTATCGACACCGGAAGTGACCTTTGTGTTTACCCCGCTTCTCTTGTGTCATCGCGAACTCCGGACCCCACCTAGATACCGCGCGAGAGAAAGAAAAAGCATGAGAGGCCACGCGGACGCAGAGCAGCGTGCATCTCCGAATTCCATTTTTACTAATTTCATTTCTTGTCGCTCATGTTGGATCTTGTACTAAAACTGCACTTGTAAATAAATGTAAATAAATCGATGTAAATATTTCCCGATTGTGTTATATCCCACAAGTATTAAAATAAAACATTAAAACAAAAATTTTAAAAAATCGCTAAAACACATGAAAATTTTCATTTTTTCAAAATTTCAGGCTCGTTGCGGGAACGGAAGATATTATCCGATTTCAAAAATTTTTGTTTTGTTTTGTAACTCTTCACCAATCGCAACTTTTCCGCACTATTACGATTCGAAAATAAAAACTTTGTTTTTTTCGTTCCACCCTAGTGTGTACATTAAATTTATTTTACGCTACTAGCTGATGTCCCCGGCGGACAGAAGGTCCAAAACCAAAAGGTTCATGGACAGAAGATCCACGTCCAAAATATCCGAAGGACATACGGCCCACGGACAGAGCCGGATTACTAAATAGGCAGGGTAGGCACCCGCCTATAGGGGCCCCGTCCTTTGGACCCTTTTTTTTTTTTAGGGAATTAGTTTACGCCGTTGAATCATTTAGGATACGATAAAAGTTACATCTTGCAACCTCTTCTTCCCTTCGGCAGTCAAACAAGTTTTCAACACTCACTGAACACAAAAGGGAATGTTTTACTACCTGCAGCAAGGA